>BMAO01013489.1:0-17221 GCA_019973975.1 Trichonephila clavata
CTAATATTAAATAGTGGCCGCGGTAGCCAAGTGGTCAAGGCATCGGATCGTGGCTAGCATGTCATGAGTTCGATCCTATTACCACTGAAGACCCGCTGTGTAGGGAAACGATGCGCGTAAAATTTGTCGAGAGCTCAAACGTCCTCCCTGAGTTAGTTAGGAGAGGGGTGCCAGCTCAGGTGTCGTCCGCGTCACTTGACCATGGTTCAAAATTACGCGGACTGTCCCAAAAGCCCTCGTGTAGCTGAACAGTGGACGTTAATATTCACTAACTCACTCACTATAAAAAATATATTGGATCAGGGATATTAATGCTTGCTATCTATACAAGCAAAAGTGTTACCAAAGTAATATGTTGTAACACGTATAAAATAATTCTCTTAATAAAAATTATTCATCTTGTGATATTATTTTGTTATTAGTTATAAGGAATATACCTTGAGAAATTTACCTTACCTATTTAGAAACAGAGGTTTGCATCCATACACGATATTTCATGGGCAATGTCTAAAATGACGGTGAAAGTAATATAATGTGATTGACTTTTTATTGGATAGATATATTAATAAGAATTGCTATTTTTTTGTCCAGTAATAAACCATTTTTTATATACTGCATTTGTTCATAAATACTTAAAATAGTTGTAATTTTTCAGGTTGCTTTTTATGTGTTGTATATCAACCAAATATATGAAGCAAATATTCTTGCATCTTAGAAAGTCTGACTTTTTTTATCTCAAAAAGTGCTAGATGGGATTTCTTGTTGTGGTGACATGCATTTTAATTGTATAACAGTTGTGAAAGACTTTCTACAGCATTAGAGATTGGGTAATGTAATTCATTGGAAAAAAATATTTATATGATGGCAAATGCAACAAGTTAAAATTTTATTTATTTTTAAAAGCACTCTGCTTTTTCTAAGACTGTCAGCAATATTAGTTACACAACACTTTTTAATACAGTAGATATGATCCAAAACCATTTGAAAAAGACAATGGTTTGTGCAGTATAAAGGGTGGTGTAACAAATTTTATTGAAAAATTTCCTTATTGAGATCACTATGTACCCAAAGCTTAACATTTATAACCTTCATAATTGTTTCTATATTCAAAAAGAAGAAGAAGAAAAAAACATTTTTTTAGCTAAAGGATTTTATGTTATTGCAGCAACATGCGTATAATATTAATTGGACAATTCCAAATGAGTTACAATGGCTAGTAATTCTGTTAGAGATGTTAAATCCCCAAAACCTTAAAGTAAGCCGATTTAGGGGTGCGCAAGATTCCAGAGATAAAAGCGGAGACAGAGAGTCTGACTGCCTTTTCCACTGAAAAGGGGCTAATTTACTTTTGACATTTATTGCAGACATCTGGTCAAAGTGGTTCAATAGTATCGGCTTAGAGGTGTGGTAAGATTAAAAAGATTAAGATAAAAAATTTCCCACACTGGGGGAAAGTCAGATATATAAACGAAGCAAAGTTTTTATAAGAATGTAAATACTCACATTAAAAATAGATATATCATAAAATAATTTGAATCAAATATAAGCCGAAATTAACTATGCAATTATAAAGAAATACGTAGGAATTTAGTAAGGAAATTTCTACGTAAAGTTCAAAAAGTATTTTTCTTGTTTTTTCACGCGTTCTCATAAAATTGAATAACAGAGATATTTTTATAAAGCTTTGCAATAAAATTCCATGTGTAAGAATATTGACAATTGTTAAGTACAGTTAGATCATTTTTACAAGTGGTAAAAGTACAGCAAAATTGCATTTCATAATACCATTAATATATTTTTATAATCCTAAGAAAAACTTTTATTATTAATATGTAATTAATTATTTAACGTATGTTGTAATTTTGAAATACTAGCAAGTAGTAAATCATTTGAAAAATGATTCGGATTGTACCAAGTAATGAGATACGCACAATATTATTTATAAGTTCTAAAAACATGTCTACTTTGCTAGAAGGGTTAGCTATCCAAAATACTAAATATTATGAAGTACAGACAATTGTGCACAGGAAAATCAAACATATACAATAATATAAAATTTTTCATGAAACTAGTTTAGCTGTTAATATTTTTGTTTTTTAATCTTTTTTAAAAAAAAAAATACGTATATTTCCGAATACGGTGAAAATTGTTTAACACGAAACTGATTATTTTGGAAATGAAATATTTCTTCGTGTTAAAGGATATCGTAAAAAAACAAACATATTTCACCAAAATTAAGTTTATTAGAGTACATTTTATTTATATAAATCTAAATATTCATGTATCTAATAAAAATCAATGAAACAAAAACATTCATAAGAACTTAATGAAATTTATTGCAAAATTTTAAATTTTTTGAAAAACAAAACATTTATTGAGTTTTTGGAAAATAATCTGATGAAAAAAATTACTAGTTAACAATGGCGTTACGTAGAATATTAGGGCCTCCATGCAAAATCAGATTTTGGGCCCCAAGCCATATCTTACAAAGAATTGCAAAACCGTAACACACCGGGCTTCCCCCCCCCCCCCCGCCCACACGTTGCGGGAGCGTACATTACGCCACTGATATCAAACATCGTTTTGCTTAGAAATCTAGCAAATCTTTCAATTTTGAATTTCTTTGGTAATCTTTCTTCACGAGATACAAATACTATAGGCCCAGACCTAGTTAGAGTCTGATAAATTAAGGCCTTTGTGCAGAGGTGGGTTAAGCGGCTGGATGGCCGACAGTTTAGGGCTAAACTTGAGCAATTCTTTCCACAAGATTTGTACAATTTATACGCCCAGAAGGCTTCACACACAGCACATTTATACATCTTTATATTTAGTACAGTAAGCAAGGATGTCTTTAGACTTCTTGGGGCCCTTTCGCAAAAGTAGACCCTGAGCCTCTGCACAAATGTAGGCCCCAACTATGACGCATAAAAGTAAACAGTGCGTAGCATACGTTGTCAAATACTCGTACAAACCCCAAACAAATAAATGTGTATGACTTACAATTGCACAAATCGACTAGGCCTATATAAGCACGACGGTCATCACATGTAGCCAGTTGACATATTATCCGAAATTCCAAGTTTTAATTTCCAATTTTTTTAAAGTTAAGATTTATCTTGAGCAATTGAGTTTTAATATAGCTATACATTTTATTACGAGATTTTAAGTTTAACGAACCTTTTCACTATTTTAGTTTATTACTCTTGAATTCATGGGCCTCAAACCTTTTACCGCCAGGTAACTTAATCCGTCTCTGTCTTGTATTGGAATCAGATCTCGAACGCCACTTACATAAATGTCGAAGTCTCAGTGTTATTTAAAAAAATTATTTCAGGATATTACTGGAATCTGTCATTAAATGTAATTTTCTAATATATAAAAGAAAGTTTTTTTAAAAAAATTAAAATGAAATGAATTTAAGGCATCAGATAATTCAGTATTATAAAAAGGTTTTTTTCGATTGGAAAACACCATAAATTGTATTAAAATGATTTCATCCTATATATGAATTTCACAAACTCCCCAGTTATTTCATTCATACCTGTTTCAATAAAATTCATCAGGTTTAGAAAGTTTTATTGCAATTTTTATATTCATTTGCTTGCATTAGAATTTATATTTGAGTTATGGTCAGGCTAAAAATAAATGGCTTTCAAATGCGCTATGGTTTCGAATCTTGATTTCATTTCACGACCCTTTGTTTTGAATATCGTAGTATGCTTCATATTAAACGAAATTGATCCTTGCAATCCTTAGACGGCGTAATATGGATGGGAGAAACGAGATACGTGTCACATATTTGTCACTAGCATTTCAGAAATTCGAGGTACTGCGTCGCCTATCCATAATTAAAAAAAAAAAAAATATTTCAGTTGTTTGTGTTTTCCAATACCATTCATTTATATAGTACTTAATATTTACCAATATTTAGTGAAAAAAAAAAATGCACAGATTATCCAGAATATAAACGTTTTTGACGAATGTTAACATTTTGACTTGAAAATAATAAATTAACTTCAATTTTTTTAATTAATGGTCGTTACAGTAAACGTCATCTATTGATGCGAGCTGCTAATTATTTTTCACTACTTTTCACAAAACATCAAATTTAATCAGTTAATTCCATTTATTTAATACTTAAATCCATCAAAATATATTATATATATTTTTTTTAAAAAAAATGTTAGTAGTACTCATGGCTTAAAGTATACCTCCGCATCGCAGGGAGGCCCAGGATTCAAGGGCCCCATATAGACTGACTGATGTCGAATAAGTAATCCTTTGTAAGATCCGGCTTGGGGCTTAAAACCAGACTTTATAGAGGGTCCCTAATATTTTCCGTGAGACAATTGGTGGTACTTAAAAAACTTTATAGATGACCGCCCTTCCTTTGTAAGCCCATTACAACCAAATTTATAAAATCTGAGAAGTCCTAAGTTTTCGTATGTATTCTAAGGGAAAAATTTCTTAGTGCTCATCTTAAAAAAATCGCATCTATATTTATATACGAAATGTTCACTTAAACTTTTTGCTAGATATAATTTAACAGAAATGTGTTTATAAATTTTGTATAACATATTTTTTACGGTTCAGTTTTATTAATTAAAATGTTTGAATTTTACTATTGCAAAGTATTTTATGCGTGCTTCAGCATTGATTTTTAAGAACTTTTATGTAAGATTTTGCATCTTTAATTTCTAAATAAAACATAAAATTTGTACTTTTAAAATCTTTTAATTACATGTTTCGAAAATAAGATATAAATATTTGTCATGCATAACACTGTTTGGAGCTTCTTGATTTTACAAATTTCTGTGTGCATGTGAATATTTGGTACATATGATGTTGATTGTATTGCGATTCACGATTACTTGTAACAAAATGAAGGGGAAATTTTTGAAGCTAATTTTTGAAAATGCATATGAAGCTTTATTTTTCACTTTTTTTTCCTGTTAAGTACAAACTTTAAAGCATCAAAGAAAATTTTGTTATGGAATTATTCAATTTTTTCAATAGCAAAAAGTATGAACACAAAAAGAATAAAAACTGATTGGCTTTCTTCCTTTTTCACTAGATAACTTTTGAAGGATGTACATTATAGTTCTACATTCTTTTATAAAATTGAAAACGGAAGAATGCTTGTGTATTCTGAAAAAAAACCTAAAATTTTAAATTTATCTGCTATTTAAGTATTTCTTAAAATTAAAAACAAATTTAAACAATTCAGAGAGAAAATCCTTCCTTTCCTTGTTATTGTTACTAATGCCACCTGTCTGACGTAGTCAGATCGAGGCCCACGATATTCATCATGGCATCGGGCTAGACTGTACGCCTGTCGTTAGCCGTAGCTTTGAGTACCATGCAGGTGACAGTACGATTTGGCTCGGTTCCACCCCAATTTTGAGAGAGAACACCTTGGGAGTGGTCAGGGGCCTCTCTTTCCTTTCCTTTGTGTATATGATGTTGCGAATTTACTTATTGAAAATTTATGTTATTTTTCAATTTTTTTCATTTTTCCAAGTGTTACTTGAAAATAAGCTTCAGGTTCCATGAAAAATGCGTCTTAAACTTACACAGGAAGCTATTTCTTCTTGGTAATTTTTTTTAATAACAGTATTATTCATAATAAGCTATTTTCCTCTTCGAGTATTTCGCCACAACTCGTATCTGTAATAAATAGATTTATGTAATTTTGTCCCACTCCCACTTTTGCAGGGGTGTTTTTTAAAAATAATTATAATATTGTATCATTTTCATGTTGATGCTTATTTTTTGTATCGTTTCCTGTCTATCCCGTGTTAAATCGAACCTGGGTAATCTCACTAAAGTTTACTCAGGAAAACTCATACACATACCTGTAAGTAGTATGTAGCTTTACTTTCCTCTGTTCTGCGTGAGTGAATATTAACGTCGCACTGTTCAGACGAGGGCTTTTGGAGACGAACCTCGTAATTTTGAACCATGGTCAAGTGACGAGGACGACGCCAGAGCTGGCATCCCCTCTCCTAACTACCACACACACCAACGGGAGGACTTTTGAGCTCTCAACAGATTTGACGTGCATTGCTCCCTACACGGCGGGTCTTCAGTGGTACTGGGCTCGAACTCATGACATACCAGCCACTAGTCTGTTACCTTGTCCACTAGGCTAACACGACAACTTCCTATATTCTGCAGATCATGATAAAGGGCTGATGTTAAAATAGCTTTGTATATTTAAAATACTAATATATTTTTACTTGATAAAGTCCAATCAAAATAGGACCCTCGGTGTTTTTTTTTTGTTGTTGTTGCACCAAGGCGTTTGGTTACCTAGCTACGCCCCTGTTATATAACTCTATATTAAATAAAAAATATTAATAGTGTATTTCCAATCTGAACAGTCTGGAGAGTAAAATGTCAAATCAGGTGTCATCCTCCTGAATTCATCGTGATTTAAAATTACGAAGTTCGTCACCTCTATACCCCTCACGTTGTTTCGAAGTGCGATATTAACAAAACAAAAGAGAGAAGAGAGAGAGACCAGCCAACGAAATTCAATCAGAAATTAACGAAAAATCTATTTGTTAACTTTTTTTATAATATTAGTTTCTGTTCACATCTATATTTTTTATTGCAGAGAGCGTAATTACTGTTGGATATTGATTAGGTTTGCTTTAAAACGTTTCTAGCCTTCTGTAATAATTTTTAAAAATATTTTTCAAAAATTGATTTTTACAATGTATAAAGGTACTTTCCCTCCTTACGTGTTTTTAAAAAATTTATATTTTTTGGGGGGAAGGGGAAATAAAATTTTAAAAACAATGAGTTTAATTAATGATTTTAAAACATTCATTTTTAAGAAAGCAACTTAAAAAAGAACCAGCAAAAAAGTAAACGAAAAAATTCATATTTTTTAAATGTAAAATATATATATGTACTACTTCTAGGTCATTTTGCTTTTTGACCTTTTATCTCGCTATAATCTTACATGAAGTTTTTTCACACACCGTCGAATAGTTATAAAAATAGACTTCTAATAGAAGCATGACTTCGATATAATTTCTTTTAGATGTATATTTTTCATACAATAATATTTTCATTAAATTTCTCACAAATAAATTGCGTGGAAAAACTTAATAAAAGTGTAATAATGATAATATTTGATGTACAGCATAGAGAGATGCATAATAGCAATTATTTTTCAGTATTGATTAAAATGTCTATTTTTATGTTATTAATACTTTACAAAAATTCAAAAAAAAATTATTAATCCGTTTACATTAAAAATATTTTGCGTTGTAATATAATTAAAATATTCGTTCTAATCAAGATATAGAGTTAAAAATATCTAGCCAAAAAGAATAAATCAGGGAAAAGAAATGAGAAGAATGGTTCCCACGTTTTTTTAACAAGCTAATTAAGGCGCGTTTGTGTTCGAGTGTCGGTGTCGTAAAATAGCCCCCTCCCCCCATGTGAATCATGAGATGAGTGAGAAGTTTCAAAGGAGTGGTCCTAAGATTCCTTCCCTTTTCCTGGTCTAGGAGGATCCAATTATCATATTGTAGAACCACACTTTCGTCTCTTTCATAGCAATCCTCCAAATAAAATATCAGAAAAGTTAATTTGAATAGAGACATGATAGAAAAATCAAAAGTATGAAAAAGCATTCACTTTGAAATAAATGTAAATAGTGAAAGAGAAAAAAAAGAACGACAAATTAAATTTACATTCAACCATTATTTTGATTAATTTTTTTTTTAATAGAAAGGACTGAGAATTATTGGAGTAATCCAATATCATCCATTTTCAGTTTTCATGTCCTTAATTTAAAGTTACTGAGTTACACACAGCAAAGATTTTGCCACTTTCTTCTAGTAAACTAAGGTAGTGATTTTCCCTTTTGTGAGCATAATTTGTCCAGGCACAGAATGTTCAATAATACATTAAATTTGAAATAGTATATGGCTGTGGAAATTATCTAAAATCTGAACTTTAAAATAACTTCAGCAATAAGTTTTAAAATTCTAATTAATCCTGAATTGTACCCAATTTATTAAAATGCTTTTAAAATTTCAGAAATATAATCCCTGAGTTAGAGTTGGAAAGACAGTAGTGTTTTAAAAAAGAAATTTAAAAACTGCATTCACATATTTGTTTAAATAAAATAAAAGAAACTGAATACACAAAGAAGTATAACATTTCAGTCAACACTGAAATTCTAAAAATCACAGCTTCCTGTTGTGAATGTGTGGTGGTGTGGAATTTAGGAGAATGAAATGTTATCTGATTAAATCCTCCACATAAAAAGTATACAAAGAATAGCATGTCAAGTTATTGAGATTTTATACATATATTGATAGAAATTTTATACATATGAAACAATTTTTAAAAAAATTATTCAACGCACACACAACAGTAAATTATAACATCAAATACTTCCTCACTAAATTTTATATATATTGAAATAAAAAATAGTTAAGGGAATAGTGAGCAAATATTATTCCTTCCTATCAAAAATGCCATTTCAAAATGAATAGCTGCTTCAATATAAAGATTTTGAAGTTCAAAATGTAATATATATATATATATAGATTTTTTTACAAATAAATTATTTCATTATAGTTACTGTGGGGTGGAGGTAGTATGTTGGTCAAGAAATATTTATACCCAAATAAACAATTTTTGTTTTATTTTTTAATAATGATATGTTTTTAATACTTATATAAAGAACAAATTAAAATTCAGTATTCATTTTTTAAAAAAATAATAAATCTGCAACCCTTCTAAATTATTTTGAAGTACCTTCATAATATAAAAAGTATGAATATTTTTCAGAGCATCTTTTTCTATTATGATCTTATTTAAGTCAGGGCAGTTTTGTTACAAAAGCTGCTGAATTGTTCATGGTGCTAAATACTGGCTAAGTTGCAGCCTTAGTGCCAGGAAGAAAAAATGGGGAACTCTGACAGTTTTAAACATTTGAACAATTATAACTTCAGGTTCTTATTAAAATATGCAGTTATATTTCCATCTACCTCTGAAATTGGCACATCTTATTGGACTAAGTGAAGGCATTTCTGGACAGTGTAGCATTGATAATTAAAAAAATATATGCTATAAATTTGGGACTAAAACCGAGTAGTGAAAAATTGAAGCAAGCACTGAACATTCGGAACAGTAACGGGAAATTTGGGATAATGTACAATCAAGTTCAAAGGAAATTATTAAAGGAATTAAACACGAGAAAGAAAAAATGTATTAATCCTTCTTTTTAACAACCCCAAATTAAAAAAAAAAAGGAGGAAGAAAAACTTATACATTTTTCTTCATTGAAGTAAAATTTTCAGGAAAAATCAATCTCATTTTTTAAAACAAATATTTAATTTGTATATCTCAATACATCAAATTCAAATTTTTATTTCAAGAAATTATAATTCAATGAAAGAAAACAGCCACTGTCATGTAATAATAATAATATATTCTTATTATTAGAAATCTTATTTTTTTAAAAAAAGAATTCTGTAAGAAAAAAAATTTTTTTTTTTCAAAACCTATATCAAAACCTTGTTTTTACTGGAATATGTGTTCCAAGCAAAATATACATTAAGGTATTTTGAAAATTTATCATTATTTTCCTGCCATTAATAATTAATTTTGAAGTACTGAAAACTTATTTTAAAATTATCTCTACTCAATATAGCTAAAAAAAAAAATAATAATAATACTGTTTCATGAAATTTACTTTAAAATTTTTTTTTAAAAAAAGTACATCAATACTACTGATGATTGAAATGATTATAATACTATACTTTTTAATAATTTTTTAAAAAATGTTTTCAGTTTTATACTACAGAATTTTAAGTTTAATCACACGTTTTAAGCATAGCTGAAATATGAATCTTATTGTGAACAATGGTTATAATGAATTTTCAGCAAAGTAAGAACAGAACTGAAAAATAAATTATACCCTTTATATATTAGCTAAATCACAATATAAACATAATTTTGGACTGTTTTTTAACTGAAAAATTATATGGAATTCAAGTCAATTTTTGTTTAGCATAAGCTGAAAATAATTTTAATTCTAAACAGTATTTAAAAGGCAATGCATCTAATTCCTACCATTTTATAACAGTCAATATGATATAGATAAATATAAAACACAATTTTCTTTCTTTATGAATAATATATATATATAATTATATATTATATATATATATCAATATTTTTCTAGTTATGTTTCTTAGAATCTGTTTTCTATCATTTAGCTTTGTGGGTAGTATAATTTTGTCTTATTATTTTTTTTCATTTTATTATACTATATATATATATATATATAAGAATATTGCTCTAAATGAAAATATGATTTAATTTCAGCTGCAAAAGTTAAAAGGATTTTGTAACAATAATCCTCAAGTGTCTGTTTAGAAAAAATTTGCTAAACCTGATTCAAATGTTATAAGGATTAATAAAAATTTACTAAAAATTGCAAATAATCAAAAATATATCAATAAACTAAAATATTTTACTCTTCTATTTTAAGTCTACAATATAGTTACAGTTCTACATTTGTTTTTCCAGTTTCACTTAATATTTTTAAAAATTTAATCTTAATTCTTATTTTATAAACATACCATATTTCTAATGAACTTGTATACAACAAATAAACAATGAAAACATATTTATATCTTAAAATTCAAACAAAAATTGAAAAAACATTGAAATTGTTCAGTAGTAAAGTTATAAACAATAAACGCACAATATTTATAATAGGTTATTAGATGCACACATACTGAAACACACACTCAACACAGCATATCCAAAAAATACAATACATTGCACTTTTTTTCTAATTATGTTGAAAGTAGCCAATAATTCATAGAGAGCCAAATATAGCAACCCCAAAACAGAGGAATTTGAATTCCAAGGCTGTAAAAAGTAGGAATAGGTGCTGCCAACGAAATTGCGCATTACACGTCCGGCCTTGTTTGTTCCTTTTATCTATCAGACTTTTTTCATGTAATTTTAGAACATCAATGAATAAAAAATTTAATATTTTATATGATTTTTCTTGAAATTATCGATATTTATACATTTCAATATGATATTTGTAAAAATTTTTAGAATCAACTTATTAGATTTTATAATGTTAATATGAAATCACAAATTAATTCAATTATTTTTAATTATATTAAAGTATCATTGTATCAACAATTGTTAAATTTCAGTTCAACTATGTTTATTAGAAACTTTTTAATTTTGCACAAGTCAAATTCACTATTCGAAAATATCAACATATGTATTTATAATTATTAGAATATTAATTTTAATCAATTAATTTATTAAATTTTATTTAAAAAAATATTATAAATACAATCATTTAAATGTATTTATAATAAATTAACAATAAATATATTAGAAATTAATAATGACAATTCTACTTTGTAAACAACAACATTGAGTAATACCTCCGGAACTTCCGGTTTAATGTTGATCTATGGGAAAACATCGAAATTCAACTGAGTTTTTCAAAGTTCTAATGCAAGTTTTTGAAAATTTTTTGAACTATATGGATAGTAGATGATCTGCAGATTTCACACTCGGAATTTCATATTATTTCTTTCAGTATCTTTTCTAAAATACCTTTTTTAATTTTTTATCTCACTAGAGCAAGGTTGCCACAATTGCTTGCTTATCGCGTTTTTTTGGAATATGTAATAGTGTAGTTAATAATAGTGTTATTTTGCGTATTGGATTTGTTTTATCGTTTATAATTTACGTTATCATATCATAAGATTATTATAATAATTGTATTTGTCTATTTGAATCGTTTGTTTCTTTCTTGGTTACGAAAACAAATAGTAATTAAATACTTCGGAATTTTTTTAATTATTTGTTTTTTTATAAATGTTATATTCACTAAGATATTGCATGTACTTGCCGCCATTTTTTTCCACATATTACATTTTTTATAGTTATTGGATTAAATTTCTTCCATATTCATTTGAAGAGTAATTATAAATATGTGTAAAATACTTTTTATTATTTATAATTGTTACTTTTTGACTAATTTAAGATTAATTAGTTATTTAATTTCTGATATGTATGTACGTATTCCATTTGTAACATCTACTGACAAAGTTTTCCCTTGTCAGTTTATTGAATTTGATGAAAATTACTGGAATTTGAAAAATCACTTCTTGTTCGCTTTTTACAAACATATTTTTGCCAGAAATTTTAGATTAATTTCTGTGTTTTGTATATTTGGAAATTATTAGAAAATAACAAATCATGTTATTTTATCTATTTTCATATAAAATAACTTGTTCTTGAAAATATATTTTAATGTTATTAGGATATCCAGGTTTTTAGCATTGTTTATAATTTTATTTTACATTCTATGGAAATATTTGTTTGGCTTACATATGTTATATTTTAAAAATATTTATTACTTAGCATGTGTTTGAAAATGCTACTATTTTGAACAATGTTTCAACTTCATATATTGTATGGATTATGTATTTTAATAAATTTTTTATGTTATATGCAATTCATTGTGCTGTAAAAATAAAAAATTCATTTTCATTAAAGAATAAATCTTTTATCATTAATCAAAAACTTTCATGTTAACTAACTCTAATATTATGTAATTTTTTAAGGATTTTTCTACAAATTAAATTGTATTTTAAAATAGTCTATAGTATTCATATATATCATACTATTTTTAAAATTTATATGCAATTCAATAAGTAAAAAATATATTAAAGACAAAGGATAATTAAATTGAATTTCTAAAGACTGTTACGCCTTTTCTCTTATGTGATATTTTCACTTAATATTGTGTAATAATTACTATAAATTATAAATCAAATTTTTTTAAAACAATTTCCTTAATTTGCATATTTTTCAATGGTTTTGAATCATTACTACATTATAGAATTAATATTGTTGCCTTTACTTTTAATATGTTGGAATCATGTCACAAAACAAGGAAAACTTGTATAATAATGTATGTTTATTGAAATGAAAAATTTAATTTAAATTCAAAGTTGCCTACAAGAATATTAAATTAAGAACTTATGGTAGCATTGTTATCAATCATAATATATACACTTGTAAAGCAAAAAATACTTTCATATTAACCAATAATCTATGTACACTAGCTGTTATTTTCTAATATTTACATAAAGTTTGCTGTTTGTGAAAAAACATTTCAGAGTATTACTATTTGACGGATATCTAGATTAATATGATATTCATTATTTTATTTGGTTTACATGTGAGATAGAATTTTCAATTTAGATTTAAATAAATATTTTATGCAACAATATTTTTAAAAATATTTATTACTTTCCATTTTTAAAATGCTGCTAACAAATTCCAATGCACTTAAGAGATGCATTTAAAAAAGAAAATAACATGAAGTCTTTTTTAAAAAAGGTTTCTTTTATAAAATTTAAACATCAGTAGAGAAAATAGTACATTATCAATAAGTAACTTGCAGTAAGCAAGAATTAACTGAAAACACATGACAAATAATGAATTTAGCTCCTATAACAATACACGCATTGAGAAACTTTTAATAAGTTCAATACCCAATTTTCAAGAATTCTAGCTACAGCAACATTTGGAAATCTAAGCAAATGTATGTTATAGACATTTTCAAATAAAATTATTTACATTAATCAGTATTCAAAATAACTTTATTCAAAATATGAGAAATTTGATATTTACAACAACAGCAAATTTTAACTTTCAGCCCTGAATTTCTACATTATACAGGACGTTTCAATTATTGACGAATATGTCTTGATTTTGCAAGCCATGTTTACTGGGAAATAATTCAAGAATTTTTTCCAATTTTCACAACTTTCTAAGTTATTGGCCATCTGAGAATGACAATTGAGGAGAAAAAACAACTTATTGACTCGTTAAAAGATTTTATATTAAAATCTAAATTAAAGTAAACCCTCTTTCAGTAAATAGAATAATGTTTTAATCGTTTTTATTTTAATTAGTGAAGTACAGGTTAGTCAACCTTTGAATATAAATACCTTTAATGCTGGATTTCAGCTTCCAGCACTGGTCATTGTACATGCATGGCTAGGTGTATATTGTTTTTTCAAATTAATAAAAAGGATAACTTATCTTTATTCCTCAATTTACATACGAATTTCAATATTTTATGAGATTCATTGTTTTTAATTATTTTGAGGGTAACTGTATATTTTAAAAATAATTCTCCAATATGTTCCATACCATTCTTATAATAGGGCATTTAAACTTTTGTGTTCTTTGAAACTGTCCAATTCTACTTGTTTGCATTCATCTGTTATATTTAAAATTAGCATTCTTTCAGATTAAGAGAAGTTTGTTCTCATGTTGCAGCATTTGTGACATTTACTGACAGATTTTTCATTGCTAAGTAATAGAATATGATGAAAATTATTGGAATTTCTAAACACCAATTCTTAATTTTTCAATAAATATGTTTTGCCAGAAATTTAAAAATATTATTTTTAACTTATGCTTTAAAAAATTCATTCACACACACAGGTATATTGTAATCCCAATATACATATAATTTTGTACAGACAAAATTCCCCTACGAGGGGCTGTTAAAAGTAGAAATCGCTGCAAAGTAGCAAGTTTGGGTGGTTATTATGAGAAGCACATACTGGATAGTGTCAATGAACCAGCTCCCTGGTGCTGTTAAAGAGTATCAATAGTATGCATGTAATTAAATTCATTAGTTTTGTAATGCTTGCCTTAGTCCTTTGAATTCTGTCAATGACGGATTCTTTCAAAAAGATTGAGAATGTGAATTTTACAAACTGGTTAATGAAAGTTTATATGTAAAACAGATAAATAGATTTCTAGATATAAAATAAAATTTAAAAAAATTTATTTGGCCATCTTTATAAAAAAAATAATACAAAGAAAAATACACTATTAATTACAATAAATTGAGATTATCTAATGTTAACTTGCAACCATTTTGAACAGTACAATGATATTAATTGCATGTATTGGAATAGTATATTTTTTTATTTGTAAGTATTTGAAATACAAACTGTTTATTTGCTGAGTTTGAATATCCACTTAACACCGCAGACCTTCCCTTTTTGTAGTGAGTAGCCTTCTGTAACCTTGGTCATTGGAAATTTTAAAAAATTGCTTATTTGCCATTATTTTGAACTACACAGTGTTATTTACAATTTAAGCTACATATTTTTCTATTTATAATTGTTTGAATTACATATTGTTCATTTGTAATTATTTGAATTACACAGTGCTTATTTTCATATACCTATAATACTAAAGAATTATTTGAAGAATTTTTAAATCAAATAGAGGCAATTATAAAATTAATTAACTAATGACATACACACAATTCAAATATATACATTCATATTAATTCAAATTGTTAAATATTCCATTCTTTGAGTTAACTGAGATCAAAATAATTGTAACAATCAAAGAAGCAAAATCTCTTGCATATTATCTTATATTTAATATAATACTAAGTAAAATTCATGTTTAGAACATTTTTTTTATATTTTCAGAATTTAAAATAAAGGATATAAATTTTCATAGTATTAAAGGAGATATCCTGTTAAAATTCACCTTTAATAAAAATCAGGATACATAACTAATAAAAGAACTGATTGAACTATTAACAGATTCTGAGTTAAAATGAAGATATGAATTAGATGATCTTGAATTTTGGTTCAAAATTTACACAGAATATCTTCACATTTCAGCAAAAGCTGTAAAAGGACTTTAATACAACATATTTATGTGAAGTCTTTAATTTGTGTGAAAAGTCTTTAACACAAGTAAAAAAAACACTACACAGAAATAAATTGGATGATTAACATAAAAAATACACACACATTTACAAATAACAAATAGAACCCGATTGTAATTTTTTTTTCCAAAACAACTTTGGTATCCAGCTTCAAACTCCATTGGATTGTCCTAATTCCTTCAATTTATGGAAAAAATTTCTGCAAGAAAAATGATTTAAAAGTAAAATTTTCATAAATAAATATTTATCAGTCAAAAAATTCATAATGCAATTTAAATTTAGAATAAATTGAAAAGAAATCAATTGCTAATCTTCAGTTTAACAAATATGTATGAATTAAATAAATATGTAAATTAGCACAATTACTTGGATTACTTTAGTTATTATATTACATTCTGACCATGAGCTTGAAGAACTTGATCCTCCATACAGGCGAATATTCACGAGACATAATCAGGATGCTCCGAGCTCTCTACAAAGCAGTTTAATTCCTATAATAATTGCCAATGCTTAATTCATGAGATCTATATTAATAATAGTTGACTATGTACAAGAGCAAAATAAATAGCTCACACAAAGGCTTAGTTAAAATTATCATTTCAATTAAAAAATCATCTCAATTATAAAACGATATATTACAAATCATAAAACAAAATATTACACTTATTTTTTAGCACAACTGATTCAATGTAACCTTGAAATTTTAAAATTAGTCTAACAAAACTAGTGTATCTAGATAACTTTTATTTCTATGTTACGTAATTACACCCACTATGCAACGCAAAAAACAATTGAATTCATACAACAAATATTCATGTAACAGAAACAAGCTATTTTTTTTAATTAACATTTTTTCAAGAAATACAAATATAAGTGATTGTGTAATTAATATAAATAAAAGCAGTCGAAAATTATTTCTGATTGTGTGTTGTGAAAACTGTCGCCAAAATTGCTGCCAAGGTTACCATAAATAAGAATCGAGCAATGTTTGTAACAAATACACGGGATTATTTCGAAAAAGCACAACAAAATTTGAATAATATCATTTAAACACAAACTTGTAATGAAATGCTTATTAAATAACACAGATTTAACTCTCGCTTACCAATTTTTCGGTTGCAAAGTAGTCTCCTATTGTAGCCATGTGGATAGACTCGTAGGACAGCGGTAAATTAAACGGTGATTTAAAAATTCGTAGAGGTTCTCAGAAAAAGATCCACATGTGGAACAAAGAGTGCATAGTTTACTCTCTTTCATGTCGGTAATTTTAAAAGGCTAAAAATTCTGCTTAAGAAATGCAAGGAAAATTAAAATTACTTCTGCTTAAGTTTGTATACAAAACAATGTTATTTTGTTGAAACCGGAAGAAGTTGAGGGTATTTAATGACCGCAGCGCCCCCATAGTAAGCTTTACGGTAGAACTTGTCC
>BMAO01013490.1:0-56518 GCA_019973975.1 Trichonephila clavata
TGGCCCACAGACAATCTGCCTGTAAAATGGCGTTTTGACATACGTTCAATATTTAAAACCTTTATTCAGATTCTGATGCTGTGTTTGAGAATGCTTCGACTATGTTAATTACCACAATATGTAGGGGATTTATATGGTCACATTGATAAAAAAAAGTAGCAAAGAAAATGTCATATTACAAGAGGGTCGGCTGGGTGGCGTGGTTGGTTTGTCGCTGGCCTTCTACCCCCAAGAATCGGGTTCGACACCGGCCCAAGTCGCGGGATTTTCTTGATGCAGAAAATCGACAGCGTCCATGTCGTATGATTATACGGCATGTGAAAGATCCTTAGAGTGTCTGTTTGGCTTGGATGCTCTCGGCAAAACTAAATTCTAGTGCAAGTTCGCATCGTCAAAAGCTCAGGTGCCTCCCTCTGTGGAGGAAACTGGGCGTCAAAATTGCTTGCTGTAATTGGTATTGCCTATATGGTGCAGCGCTAAAAAGTGGTACCAGCTCCTGGAGAATGTACTAGGTTTGCAAAGGTTTAAAATGACAATGCGCAGCCCCATTGAAAAAATATATTACAAGAGTAACTGATAGGAATAATCAATAATGGAGATTGCTTTTCCCAGTGAGAAGCAGTTTCACAGCTGTTGCCAATCTCCAAAACAAAAGAAAGAATGAAAAAGACTGGACACCACTAACTGAGAAGATTCAGGGTTAAACCTGACAAGATTGATGCCAAATGTTGAAAATTAGTTATTGAAGCTCCAAATTCATCCCTTCCATAATAAACATGTGTCTGTGCATGTGTTATTTTACGTATTAATTCAATTTTAATTTTTAATTAACATGTGTTTCCTAAGTTTTAAACACGACACTTCACTTGGAAATAAGTACCTCCGTACCTGAACTTAAATGTCAAAAAGACATTTAAGTTAATAAATTTGCTAAATGTCAGTATTAGGTAAGTAGAGGTCTACTCCAAACCGAAAAACTTGGCAGAAGGTCTATGAAACAAAAAGTTTGGGAGCCTCTGCTCTAGACTCTAGAAACTTCTACGCCACGTTAACTGGTGGACTGTGAACCATGGCAGTTTTAAAATATATTAGACCCTCCACATGGTGGGTTATCAGCGGCACTAAGACTCTAACCAGTGATACGATCATGCCAGCCCCAAGTTCCCAACCAGGGCCAAGCGTCTAATGAGGCTATTGTTATCCTTTTAGATAAATGTATTTATTAAACTTTTTAACTTAATTTTTTTACTTTTGATAATTTTGATAATCTTTACTAATGAAAACTTGCTCTGGTACTCTCGGCAAAATTAAATCATTTCAATATTTTGCATTTGACAAAGTCTTGAATCAAAATTTATTGCCAGCGTCAAAATTTAGTAGCGAGACCTGCCACTAGATGGTGCCACCAAGAAATGACTTTCAAATTTGGGGATTTGTTGTATCAGCAGAAGCTTAGTTGCCGATATGCGCCTATCAGGGGAAAAAAATACTGATAACTTAAGATAATTTTGAACTTTACATATCATAAGTTTATCGTATAAATTTATAAATATGCATGCTATTTGAGATTTTAAAGTGGGAATTGTATTAAATATTTTTATAATAAAGAAGCTTTTTATCAGAAATATTTTTTTAACACTAAAAGTTTCTAAAAAAGTTCTTCATTATATACTAAATTTTTTGAGTAATCTAGTTTTAAAGTAATTAAGTACTTCATACAAGATTTACAGAAAAATTTTAGAGGTTTTGAAAAAAAAATTGAAAGACTAATTGAGAAAGAAATTCCAGGAAATATTCCAAAACAAAGCAATTTAAAATTGTTGCCATGAAGTTATCTTGATGACAAATAAGATTCTATACATCTTCCATTAATAATGCTCATTTCCACAATGAACTTTTGTGATCTTGCCTGTTAACATCTATTTGCATTAAACTTTTTTTCCATAATATTTCGTGTAAAATATAAAAAAAGCTTTGACTGGTGAAAAATTACTCTTCTAAAAATAAAATTAAAAATAAATTAAAAAGGAATTTTGCTTATACTGATATTTTCAAACAATTAATCAAGAATAATTGAAATTTTTTTTCGACGAAGTTAAACGAGATGAAAAGGAACATTAAGATAAATGGGATGTGAAGGTGCTTAAAATTTTGCATTTTTTTATTTAACTTTTAAAAAATATAGAGTATTTTGCTGCTTCTATAAATGTATTATTTATGAGAATTTGATAAAAAAAACGCTAGAAAATTGAATTTTAAAATTTCAAACAAATGTGATGTATTTGTGATTCATTTACACTTTATTCAAAATCCGTAATGTATTCAATATGTTTTGTAAAAAACTAATTTTTCGATTCAAGAATGTAATTTTTCTATATTATATGTTCAAATTTATTGAAAATTGTACATTTTTTGTGCAAAAATTACGGAAAATTTAAATGATTTGTTACAAAATTTTGAAAAAAAAATTTTTTTTTGAAATATTATTTATGTTTAGTTTTGCATTTGTGAATACTCACTTAGTTTTTAAATTATAAATCAAGTGCATATAGTACAAAATAGATTTTGAGGATTATTCTAAATTATAAATGCATAGCTTGTAAAGTAGACATTTCGTTTTTCCTAACTGCTTGTTGTTAACATTTGAATGCTGATGAATAACTCTATATGTTTATTACTTTTGGTTTTACATTAAAATAAATAATATATACAAAAAAAAAAAAAAAAAAAAAAAAAAAAAAAAAAAAAAAAAAAAAAAAAAAAATAAATATTCATATGTATGGATACAAAACACAAAAGATTCTTTTGGTTATAATTTAATTATAAAAAAAAAAAAGTTAAAGATTTTGTTTATTTTTTTTTTTTTTTTAAAAAGAGTTCCATTTAAATTAGCATCAAATTTAACTTCGTAAATTCATCAAAAGACATTTTTTTTTGTGTATTTTATATAAAAATAAAAAAATAATAATGTAAGAATATTGGTGTATTGTATATAAGTGTAAAATTTGTGATAATTTTTTTTTTTTTTTTTTTTTTTTTTTTTTTTTTTTTTTTTGTAATTATTTCTTTTTATGTCTAAAAAAAACATTAAATCCCCAAAGCAGAATTTTGTGAATATCCTTGGAATGTTTGGTTCTTTTTTTCCATATCTGGTTGACGTTGTAACAAATTTTCTAATGACGTTAAAACGATATTGACGTTGAGAAAAATCGTGATCAATGCGGCACAGATTCTTCTGAAAATGGGAAGTAAGAGTGAATAGAGGATAACGTTGAAATAACCACGACCACGTTGAACTGCATAAGTTTATAGGGTCTCAAGGTAATTGATCTCACAAAAAGGCATCTAAATTAGCGAAGTTCTCTGAGAATTTTAAAACTTGCTACAATTTAAAAACTGAGAAAGGATGCAAAATAATCCAATTAACAATGGTATGACTTATAGTATTAAATATATTATTTTAAAAACATAATAAAAAAAAAAAAAAAAAAAAAAAAAAAAAAAAAAAAAAAAAAAAAAAATAAAATTAAAATATATTTTGCAAATCATAGATGAAAATACCTTCATTTACAATTTTCTCAAAACGCATTTTTCGGTGATTCCGGTACACTTTCCTCAAAATCTACTTTACTTATAGTGCTGATATTTTGCATAATACAAGATTAATAATTTTTTAACAAAGTGAATGAGTTCGTTTTCAAATAAACATTCAGAAATTTCAGTTATAGCACAATTTCTGCATAAAATTTAAAGAAAATTTGAATCGCTAAATTTAATTTATTTTTTAATTTTTATAAATTTATATTTTAAAATTTCATTTGGTTCATTTTATGGATTGTTATGTTTGCAAAAACTCCGCGAAAAGTTATAGCTATATATGTGGTATATTTTATGCAAAGTGTACCTAAAGGTAAGAACATGCTTGAAAATAAAACAAATAGTTATTAATTATTGCTCTTACAGATTTATTTTAAATTTAAAATGAAATTTTTTTATATTAACAAGTACATAAATATACAGATAATTCAACATAAAAATTTTATTTCCATTACGTTAAATTTAAGTAAGTGAGAACCATTTAAAGTTTATGCAAAAAAAAGTTCATTTTTCCTTCTCACAGACGTCCCAGTTACCTTAACTCGAAAGGAGAACTTTGCACGAATTCAATCTAAATTTCTTTTAAATTTTTTTTCACAAAATGTTTTTTAAAGTAATAAATTCCTTCTTTGTGAGTTTTTCTTTTATAAAAATTCCTTAAGAATCCATAAAGTATGCTTTTAAAAAATCTCATACAAAAAACTGAATTACAAATAAAGCTTTCAGTTTCATATTTAGATATACTTAACTTCTGAAGTTACTAATCAATTAAATGATAAATTAACTGATTAAACATGAAATTATATAAAAATGCTTAACTTTCACGCATAACAAGGAATTCCTCCAAAAAATCAAATGCAATCGTTTTATTCAAGGTATGTTAAGCTTATACATATACAACAAATTATTTTTTTTAAAAGTTAGTGAAACTTATTTGTGGGTGTTATCGGCATACCAATCGCTCCAAATAAGCTTCTAGCAGTAAGTAGGTTTTCTATCCAATATGACTAATTAAGCCTAACTATAACCTAACACTAAAGAAACAAGTTATAGAGAATTATAAGAATGACTAATAGTTGAAGAAGCAAGAGAAGACAATACCATTACATACATTTGAAAAAAGATTTTTAAAAGTTAAATAGCATAAAATGTACTCAGTTTTAAGGAAAACAGTGCTCAGAAATATGAGCACCAGGATTAAAAAAATTGAATAGGAAATGTGAATTTCTAAATTCGAAAGAAAATAAAAGGAATTTAAAAATAAAGGTTTCACAAAAGGCATTATTAAAGAAAATAATAATTTGAAACGAGGGAAAAAAGGGATTGCATGGCTATGAAATGTGAAAAACTATTAAAGCACTCATGAAATTGTAAAACAATGATAATTCGCAATTTGCTACCAGTTAAAAAAAGAATTGTTTCTTATATATTTATAATATTGGCGATTCGAATATGATCAACAGTTGAAATTTCATTTATACAATTTCTAGCATTTATATAAACAGCCTGTGTAACAAATTTATCTCATTCCACGATGGCTAAAATCAGAGAAACCTTAACTAAGAATGAAAAATAAAGATAAATCTAAGCCCCAGAAACTAAATTTGATTTTAATGAAAAAAATAACGTTCTATTTGGTAAACATTTCGGTCCATAATAATTAAACACAGCTCGTCAGACTCTTTTTTAAAAAAGATCCTGGTACTCAATAATCTTTTTCGATATATCCCTGCTCTGCAACCACAGCATCTAAAATGGAAATTCTAATTTTTTTTTTTTCAAAAATCGAACTAATCGTTTGAAAATAATAAGGCTAGCGCAGTAAAGATAAACCAATCAAAACTAATAGTGTTATTCGTAAACACTATAGCAACAACAGTATCAAATGGCAACCGTATTATAATGGTATCAACCAATTTGGCAAACATTTACAACAACAATTTAGTAGGCAGAGTACTGATAATGACGTGTAACAGAATACTACAATTTGTTTAACGGTTTATAAATTTTTTTCTGATAAAAACTCAAATTTACGCTATTGGACATTTAAATTTATCTACATTTTCAGAGTTTGATATAGAAATCTGAAAGAGGCTTAAAAAAATTCTGAAGAATTAAAGGAAATGACACAGAATAATAAAAGTTCTTACTGAATGTGTCTTACTGCATATAAAAATCATTAAGCATGCATTCAGTAAAAAATCCTTACGTTTTAAGATATATTTGGCAATTTTAATTTCATATCACCAATTAATGATTCATATAAGAGAAAACAAAAAAAGATAAACATAAGTAACAACAATTAGTTTTTAATTTTAAAAAAAATTAACAAATACCTGTTAGCATTGTAGAACTTTATATTCGTTGAAAAGAAATTAAATTTGATATTTTGACTAGCATGAATTTATTAAAATAGATACAAATCCGATAAATTTAACTGTTTTAATAGAATTTTTGTGCAATTTAGATGTTTTAAGTGGACTTTGGGTTTTCTAAGCACTTAGAAGTGAAAATTAATAAGATCGATTCTCAATTTCATTCGATAACGCACTTTTTTTGAAATCGTATATGTATTAGAAACACATGCTTAATTTAAAGTTAATTTTTAAAAGATGTTTCTCGTTTTATTTTTTTTAATCGAACAAAGCGATTTAGAGAAAATCGATTAATTAATTATTCCATAAAACATAGTATGAGAGATTTATTTATTTGTTTTCATGAAATCGTTATTAATTTTATTTCTGTAAGAAGAATGTTTTGCTATTTTGTAATTATTGAAAATAACAATATGAAAATAGTTCTTTCAATTCAATTTCATGATTTTTTTTAAATGTTATTTTAAGGAGGAAGTCAGCTGTTGTATTATTTTTATGTTTGAACCTTGCATTTAAATTTGCATTCAAGAGCTAAATTTTTCACAAAAAAATTAATACACATACACTACACAATAACAAAAATCCGTATGCTTGCAAAAAATATCACCAATAGTTACATGTTTGGATTTAAAATTTAGTTCATGTCATTCTACATAAATATATTATTTCATTTGAGTTAATGAATAGAAAAACAAAGAGCCTGAATAAACTTACTACACATTTTCAAGCAGAAAATTGTTCCAGTTTTCGAATCAATTCGATACGTTGGAATTCGATACATGGTGAATGCTTTTAAAGCTGCTGTTTAAAATTTATGTAAATATCTTTAATACACGACATTTTCTTTAGCATGTTAATCTTCGTCCTATTTAATATTATTACATAGGGGAGGAATAGAGAAACCAGTTCAAAAAGAATGTAATAAATCAGTTAAAAATGAAAAATCTAGTAAAATATTGTACTGTTTGTAAGATAATGCAGCTCAAATAACAATATATTTTTTTTATCTAAAATGTGTTTCAATTATAGGTTCTATTTTCTTTAAATATTACACGAAGGCAAACTTTTACATTTAAATTTTGGAACATTTAGTAATGCGATTCACGGAAAGAAACAAAATATATCTTATGTATGAGGAAATGAACTGATTCAAAAAGAAATAATTTACGATATTTATACTAAAATGAATTAAGATAAATAATAAAAAATTAAATCAAAATAAGATTAATTTTAAGTGTTATTTTTATTTACCGAAACATTGTTCCAGAATTAGCTCCTAACTTCCGGTGTGAGGCAGATACAGACTTAAAACATCAATTCGTAATTCCATTGGAATGTAAATTAATTTTTCGTCGAAATTGAAGATTTCGAATGTTTTTCTGAGCAGTTAAAGCTTCTTAGGTTCCAAAAACCCTTCTTCTAAAAATTCAAAGCAATCTAAGGTAATTTGGTCCTGTTTCAATATGTTCCTCTTCGAGAAAGGGTAAGAAATACAAATCACTATTTTTATTCGTACAAAATATATTGCAAACGCTTGGCTGGTGAGGTATTGTTAAGTTAAGCTTCTATTAAAGTGAATACACAATACAGTAAGCAGAAATGGGGATTCTAAATACAAGGAAAACATCCAAGTTGTAATTTAGAATCAATGTACTACAATTAAAACTCTGTGAAACGTAAATTGCTATAAAAGTTAATGATGTGTGTGTGTGTGTGTGTGTGTGTGTGTGTGTGTGTGTGTGTGTGTGGTGTGTGGTGTGTGTGTTGTGTGTGTGTGTACTATTGGTGAAGGTCCTCGTAATTCTACACCCTGGCTAAGTGATAGAGCGGACACACATGAGATGGAGTTCTACTCTCCAAACTTTTATATCACAACACCGTAAACACTTTTAGTCTAGATAGATTTAACGTACATTTGTCATTCTACTCGGCGAATATTCAGTGGCTACTGAACTCAGGCTCACAACCTAAAAAAATTCTGACTTTTATTTGAAACATAACATTGGTTGTATCATATCGGTTAGTATTCAAATTGATTGTATCAATTATTAAGACAAAAATAACATTCATCTAACAAAATAATATTGGTTGCGTCAGTTATTGATACTGAAGAATATAATGATATAAAGCTTAATGAGACGCAAATCTCAAAGACCGTTATTCATAATTCTCGGCTAAAATGCATGTTTGCTATAGTAGTTATTTCTCTCGTAACGACTTCATCTGAAGAAGGCCTTACATGTAAAACTCACTGAACTCATGAATCACTTTGTTTCTTATTTACATTTGCATAAATCAACTTTTAGAAAGTAATGTCAGTTTGATGAAAGAAGTTGAATTAATACAATGAAATAATGCTAAATATAGGAATTAAAAAAGACAACACGTGCAATATTTTAATATTGTTTTCCTTTATTTTATATTTACCATACTTTAAATATATATATTTAAAGATTAAACCACTTTTAAATACATATATTCATTTCCATACCTAGAACCAATATCTTCTTTAATTGTAAAACTACATGCCCTGTACGTTAGAGAATGCAGTGTATTAATTAATTAAGTTGTTATATTTCTGCACAATTAAAGCAAACTTGAACATTAAAATATTGTTCGCCTTTAATTTCTCAACAAGGATTTTAAGACAGTAAATAAATCTAATTTTTTTTATGATTTTAAAGAAACCCTACTAAAAGGACTAATGGATCATTTTAAATATTCCAATAAAATCGGTCTCTAGATCACTGAAAAAAATTATTGCTTTCAATTATGTAAGCTGTTCATTTTTTTTCCATGGAGTTTAAAATTCATTGTACCAAAAACAAAATTCTAAGTAATTCATCGAGGTATAAATTCTCTCTGACAGTTCATTAAGGGTAAAAAAAGTAATTCATATTTATTATTTTTTCCAGTTCATCTTCAATCCGTCCCCAAACACGCTTTCTCAGACGATAATAGATTTGATTGTTAAGTCGAAGGAATCTTACAAACGCGAACGCCAGACATTATTTCAAGAACTTTTGGGGATAACACAAAGGGTCCTTTTATGGAACTCTTGAAGAAATGGAACAACCCGAGAGAAGAATGACACGAATTCATTCCAAGATTTGTATGGGTCGCTTTAACAATGAGAAATGATTTTTTTTTTTGTTACTTCTTTAATCCTCTGTATACTGTACTGAAAGAAATTATATTAAACCAGCTAAATATGAAATGTTGAAGAATGGGTTGGACTTGAAATGTATGTTTAATATATTATTTTAATGCAATTATTGGAAATGGTAAAAAAACATACGATTTTATGTATGTTAAATCATATTCTACAAAATAATGATTTAACTTTTCATATTTGAGCACATTAGGGTATTTTCAACTTATTCAAAGGCAAAGGCAGATTATTTTTTGTTACTTCCTATTTTTTTTTATTTTGCATGACAGAAACAAAAATAACAGTTAATAGCTATAAATAAAAATTTCAAAATATGTAGTGTCGTGGGTAGCCTAGTGGTTAGAGCATCGGATGCCAGACTGGAAGGCCTGGGTTCGATGCCCGATGCCACCAAATACTCTGCGAGTACACACGGAGTACTTGCTCGTTAAATCAGTGGGTCGGGTCCGAATGGTGTCGCCATCTATTGTGAGCAAAATCGTACTGTCACTTTCATGGGCTCAAATCTTAGGCTAAGCGACAGGCATATCTCTAGCCCGTTGTCATGATGAATTTCGTGGGCCTCGATCTGACTACGTCAGACAGGTGGCATAAGCAACAACAAAATATGTCAAGATTTATTACATATTACTGCGCTCTTCTGGGATATAATTCTTATACAACAGAGTCTCAAAAACTCGGCCTAATGTGAACCGAAGGTTGCTGAGTTTATGTAAAGGCCAAGTTATCGATAACGGAATTAAAAAAGAATAAGTACGAGTGTTTCCTCAAAAACTATTGTACTACACTTGAACATATTGTTTGCTTAAGAATACAACAGAAAATAAGCTACCCAAATACCCTTAAGCAAAAGAAATGCGCGTACTTTATGAAGTCATAGAGCATTTATATATACTACATGAAAATGAATATAGTATACACTATTGTATCTGATCAGACAAACCTCAAAAAGTGCTTTATGAAGACATAAAGTTGTCTATAACGAAAATTAAGTTGCCAACTTTGCAAAAGCAAGCTACGCGTTTTTAAAGAAATACGTAATGCCCTGTAGTCTTCCGCACTGCATTCTGCGTTTTGCTGCTTCATCAGGAAAACGACGAAGGAACAGTAAGTCCATTAACGACGCACCTTATTGCCCAAAATTTTTAAGAATGATCTCGGCAGTCTTTACTCCCTCACTATGTAATATAATATGAATTTGAATGGTGACCCCAAAATCAATGATTTCCTCATTTTCCAGCATTTTTTCATTAATTACGACAGAAGCAATAATTTCTGCATCGGACCCCGTGATAGGGCGTGGCCGAGTTATCCAGACTGATGGATTATGGAGTGCCCAGTTTTCGAGAATCTACTGTACTATAAATTTCTAAGCAAGCTGTTTGAAAATAAACATTGTAATGAACAGGTTTACTTTGGTATTTGGCTGTTACAGATAAAACCTCAACATACATTGTCGCAACATGAATGAATCGAAAGATAACTCATAAGCTTCAGTCTATAATTCGACGTAGTAAATTCTTAGAAATTTGTCCAAACAGAGTAATATGCGAATTGTTGGTTGATATTTAGGGAAGTTATTTATGAACTGTATATAATACTATTGTATGTTATATTTTATTTAAAAAAATAAATCTGTCTAAAAAAGAGAGGTTTGTGTAATGAAAAGTTGAGTTTGCATTTTAACTTAATCTGATCAAATCAATTGAAAAATATTACCGAAAACTAAATTAATTTCAAATGGAAAAGCTCGTAGATAGCCCATTATACGATAATCAGTGAAAACCAGGCTACATTATTTTCCAGTTTCTTCCGAAATTACAATCGCAATAGGTAAAATTTATGGCAACTATTTCACAAGGATATTTTTCTTCCAATTGAAGAAATATGTTTAATTCATTTATTTTGACGAAGAATATAAATATAAAATTTAACCTTTGGCATTTTAATGCATGGCATTTAGAATTTTTTGTTAATGTTTAAGACAGAAATCCTGGTGGAAAAGTTAACACATATTCTCTGTAAAATTGCTTGGATAAAAATAAAGCGACAAAAGAAAAAATATCGCATGTATCCTTTACTCAAATTTTAATAATAGTCGATAAAAAATTAAAAATTCAATAAAAAAACTAACAAAGACGGATAAAAAAGAAAGAAAAATAAAAATCTTATTTTCAAGCTAAAAATAATCAGATAAGTTATCTCCGACTGAACAAGATACAATTTATTTTATTCCATCTCTACCCATATTACTTTAGTATGCCTCCCCCAAACGTTTAAAATTTGTTTAAATACTTTGCTACATATTTTTTACAGAAACACAAGTAAGGATTAAAACTAAGTAAAGAGTACAAACATTTACCTAGATACATACGAAACACTCCTTGACCATTGATTTATTCGCATAAAAACCACTCTTGAATCTTCATTTTGCAAAAATCCACAGAAAGAAAAAGGTTGAAAGTGCAGTTTTATGTCGACAATAAGTGAAAAAGAAAGTATATAAGCGAAAAGAAATGTCTAACCTTCCTTAACCATATTTATTCGCTTCGCAAAGCTTATGTTTAAAGATAATTCATTGCTTCACTTTTTTTTGTCCTATCATCAATATATAAATCTCTTATGCATTCAGTGACAAAATACTCGATTTTTCCATTAAAAATACCAGAATAAATCAAATTCAAAATGAAAACAAAAATAATTTATCTCTTCCCAAACTTAATTCTCGAAACCTTACTACCTCTTGTCACTTTAGGTTAATTTCTCTTGATGAATAATGCATTAAATCATATATTGTTGCCTTAACTGTGTAGGTTTGTAAGTGGTAAATTTTCCCTTTACTCTTTGTTGAGTAAATATTTTGAACAAATAATTGGATTGAAAGACTCACGAAACCGGAAGTAGTAATATGAGGGCGTTTCTGGAGGAGTTGAGACATCGAAAAGAAAATGTATTGTTTAGTAGGTTGGTTGATTTTATTGGCATAAGTGCTATTTTTACCCAAGTGTTCCAAATGCTATTTTTATCACATATTTTTTCTTAACAGTCATGAATTTATCCCCCAAAACTAATATTTCACAAATATGTACATATCTAAGATCTAGACGTAATGTGAAAAAAGGAAGGGAAAAAGGTCAGTATTTGTCTACAAGAAGGAGGATGAAGGAAATAGGTAAGGATGCTATGCTATCACAAGGGGTAAAAAGACTACTTAATAAAGACAATGAACCCTGAAAAATAAATAATATCCTCGAAGTACTAGGCTCGAACTCATGACACGCCAGGCGCGAGCTCGCTACCCTAACCACTAGGTTACCGCAATGACAACAGTGGGATGAATGAATTTGAAAACGATTGTGTATTTCGTTTGGCTATGGGGAAAAAATTTGGGATAACTTATCACTGCGTTTTACACTGTAGAGATTTTTCAATCTATGTTATTGCACATTTGCGTGTTATTTGTTATTGTTTCAAAGATAATCTACTATGTATAGAATAGAAAACGGCTGAGTTCCAAGCCGATGGGTTATTCCAAAAAATTGGCAGTTGTAACGTAGTGGTCAAGGTCACGATCTTGAGGCAGGCCTGTCATGAGTTCGGACCTTGTACCACTGAATACTTGCGTTGAAGAGGGAGCTCCCGCACCTAACATATGTGGGGGCTCAAACATCATCCCATTAGTGCAATTTGTAAGTTAGGAGGGGGGCTAATAAGGATGACTTCAGCTGTCATCCGTATCACTTAAACATGGTTCAAAATTACGAGGTTCGTTGGCGTTAGCTGTCCTGCAGCTTTATATTGTGACGTTGATATAAATCTCTCTCTCTCTCTCTCGGTTTAGCAAGTGCTCCCCAGTATTTGCTTACTTTAAGGTCTCAAATAAAACAAAAGTGAGACTGATTTTTGTGAGTTATCTGTTGTTACAGGGCGACTATGAAGTATAGCATATAGTAGTAGTTACTATAGTAAATTATTCGAACAAAAAAAATATCAATTAATTTAAAAAAGGTCTTAAAACAATTTTTAATTAAATAGATGTCATCTCATCGTCTGCACTTTTTCTCCCTTACAGCTTAATTGGAATTTTTTTCAAATCTTTTTTAGAAAATTAAAAATTGGTAAATCAATTGGTAAAATCGATCTTCGTGATTAATGTTCAGTTGTTATGTCGCTAAAAATTTAGAATGGTTTTGTTAAGATTGCATTACTTCAAAATAATTCAAATAACAATGTAGGGATTTTAATAAGCACAGATTTCGCAGTTTATAATTAAAAATGAATTAATAATCAATCTTTCCAGTGTTTCTCAAACTTTCAATACTGGCGACCCAATTTTCAATCATAATTTTTATCGCGCCCCTCTTATACAATAATAATGTATTGAATGCAATAATAATGCACTTTGACGCAAAAGCTATAATACGATCTTAATTATAAACTGTACAAATTAACAAGATAGGTATTAAAATATGTATATGTTACTTTGAAGTAATATATATTTTAAATAATAGGATAATTATTATGTTATTTTTCTTTCTCTAATTTTTAAGTTGGAACAGATTGCAAACTGATATTTAATCAAGGATTTATTTCCTCCATCATTCATTTCTAAAAGTACAAATATCATTAGAAAAATAGTCTTGACCAGCGATACTAAACCTGCGGCCCACCGGGTCTTTTTCAGTAGCCCAGTTATAACCCATTGCTCTGAGAAATTCAATTAGTTATTTATGAAAATTTGGTGGGAATTTCTTTGTTCAAAAATCAAATATATCAATGTTTCTTTTTGCTGTTGATGTTATGGCTGCTCATTGATATTTTTTTTCTGATTAGTGATAATAAACAACAGTGGAGTAGCGACCATTTTATGAGTGGAACTAATTTTTAACTATCTTTCATATTATGCAATTGAAAACTATTTGAAGACAATAAATTGATTCAAGACGATCGGGAAGTTGACTATTTTGCAGTGAAAAACAAGCATGGTTCAGTAATTGTTTGATTTGTCACGAAAATGTATTTAAAAAATACCAATAAACAGGAAATTCATACAAAACGATTTAGAAATAATTTTCATAAAAACGCATCCATTTCAACTCATTTTTAAAAAAATCGTAAAAAATAGAAAATATTATTATTTTGAAAAAAATATACCGTATAGTGGCGAAACAAATGATCTTTCTGATTCTGTAATTGATTTATTATGTATGGTCGAAAAAGTGGGATCTTCGCTCGGCGGAAACGGAATTGAAGTTTAGCAAAATAAACAACCACATAGGTAAAACAATTAGGCGTTTTAAGGTTTTTAATTAATATTTTTTTACTAATTACAATATCGGAATATAAACGGTCAAAACGGCATCCTCCGATCATTCCCGATCTTTTGGTACCTTCCACGAATTTCGTGAGAAGATAGACGCACATACATAGATAAATAGATAGATACGTTTGTTTACCTTCGAATTTTAATAGTGTATATCATAAGGAGAGTAAAACCAAATGCACGACAATGTATACAAAAATTTAAAATTTTTTAAATAAATCGTCATATTGTAAATAATTTTAAAAGAACTGTAATTTTAAGCCTCACAAAATTAGAATTTAAAATTAATGTTAAATAATGAAATAGAATATAAAATTCCGATTAGAAAAATTGTGTTATATTTTTAATATTTAAAGCGAGAAGACTAAAAAATGTCTTTACCCGGGAGAGTTAGTGAATATTAACGTCCCACTGTTCAGCCACACGAGGGCTTTTGGGGACGGTCCGCGTAATTTTGAACCATGGTCAAGTGACGCGGACGACACCTGACCTGGCACCCCTCTCTCCTAACTACCACACCACACCAACGGGAGGACGTTTGAGCTCTCGACAGATTTAACGTGCATCACTCCCCCTACACAGCGGGTCTTCAGTGATACTGGGATCGAACTCATGACACGCTAGCCACGATCCGATGCCTAGACCACTTGGCTACCGCGGCCGTCTTTACCAGGGAGCAGGTGCGCACTCGATACTAATGATAATGGTATCGAGATTACTGAGTCACCCCAATCCTTTTTTTTAATAATTATTTTTCTTGTACATGATAAGAAACGTAATTCCAGTAAATAATTTAACTAAGAGAAAGTATATTTAACTACTTTAAAGGACTTTTCAATTTTTCTAGGATAATTTAAGGAAAAATCCAGTAAAACTTAACTTAAATTATTCAAATGTCCATGACCTTAATACAGGAGGCAAATCACAGAAACTTTTCACTAATATTACAGGAATCTTATTTGCAAGCAAAACTGTAATATTTTTTGCAAATTATTGTAGCTTTACTGTCCTTTGATGATATACAAATATCATTTTGAACTTTTTCTTGCTTGTATCTTTTTGACAGGGTGCAGTGTGTCTTATGGTCAATCATGGCTTCATATTTTAGTTGATAAAGTTCTTTTGGAAGCATTTGAAAATTTTCGTGTCATGTTCATCGTTTTTCTCAAATTAACTTCCGCTATCATAAATAATGTGCATTATTTTAGCAGGTTCTTCCCTTGCTTGATCAGTGGAGAAACGTGAATTAAGTATTCCTTTTCTTCCTACAGCTAATATACAATATTTCAATAATAATAACAGGGATGAATTTTTTATCTTCCTATAATTTTTTTTTTTTTTTGATTTTGGATCTGCGTTATGTTTTTTCTCAGAAAGAGTCGTATTTTAGCTTTAAAAAGAGACGTAATAAAAAAATCTCTCATCGGGAGATTACAGCAGTTTAAACAATTTTTTTTATTTGGTTATAGGATCAAATATTAAATCTTTTAATTTTGATGACGTAATATCGCGAGATATTAAATATAAATTATTTCAGTGAAAATGTGTATTTTTTTAAGTAAAGTTATTTTCTCAAAAAGTACTTTGTTTTACTTCATTGCAGTTATTTTTTTAAAAATCTTTTTCTTTTCGATAGGCTCACGCCCAACTTGTACGTTTATCACATTCCCCCCCCAGGGGGAAGCGCCCCACAGTTTGAGAAACGCTAATTTTTCAGCACTTTTACATTAAAGTTTTAATAATTAGAACTAATAGCAGAATGCCTTTACTCGTTAACATTTAATATCAACATAATAAAGTAAATATTCTAAAAATATTATAACTATGTAGTACAAAATTTAAATTACATAGCTTAATAATGCTGCACGTTTTAGAACATCCAATTATTATGAAAATTATACTAATAAGCAAAAGGGAATTATTTCTCAGATTTTAAATTTCATTAGTGTTTTTGTCTTATTAATTGATTAAAAATATTTGATTGGTTAATAACTTGCGACATATAAAAAAATAAGATATTTTTAATAGAATTCTTAGATCACACAATCGCGCGTCTATTTTTATACGCGAAGTGTTGAACGATCTCTCTCTCTCTCTCTCTCTGTCTTTCTCTTTTTAAAACATGTCTTCTCAATAATTTGCCTAAAGGTTTAAAAAAACTTAGGCAAATTTTCCTATTCATTCTTTTTGACAGTGTACTTGTCTTTTCTTTAAAAGATGTTTCATCATATAATGAAAAAAAAATTACAGTTAATTATTTTCTGATTTCAAAAAAAAAATTCTCAGAATAATAAACTTATGAAGCAACATGTTTCTTCTAAGTAGGAATGACGGAATCTCTAAATTTAGCTCTAAGCCTATTGATAATTAAAATTTTGAAATGTATGTATTAAATTTCTCGTTAGAATTAATTAAAAAACAGCTATTCATGTTGGGGGGTGGGGATGATTATTTCCATTTGATCATTCCTCAAATTTCCCTAGTTTATTTTGAAACAATTTTTACCTTGCTTTTTAAAGTAAAATGTCGTGATTTTAGTTTGTAATTTTAAAGTAATGATTTATCTTTAAATTTTAATAGATTAGATGCCGACTGTGTGGCGTAGTTGGTTTTGTCGCTGACCTGTACGCCTTAAGTTGCGGGTTGAACCTCGGCACAAGTCAGTGGATATTCATGATGCAGAAAATCTATAGCGTCCATGTCGTATAATTATGTGGCATGTAAAAGTTCCTTTGAGTGCATGTTTAGCTTTGGGTGCTCTCGGCAAAAAATTTCTAGAACAAGTTCGCATTGTTAGAGCTCAGGTGCCTCCCTCTGGGGAGGAATCAGGGTGTCAAATTAACTGGCTGAAATTGGTATGTCCTATATGATGGTCCTATCAGCTCATGGGGTCTGTAATTGTAAAACTACCGATCAACAGCCCCATTGAAAAAAAAAACGATTTAAATAGATTGATTTTTCCAAATCAATCTATTGCCATATATTGACTCTGTTTCTACAATACGTAAATAGTTTTTCAGGCTACAAAAGCTGTGAAAATATTGCGTATTTATGGAATATTTCTGAAAATTATAAACACAGTATAATAAATAAAAGTTTGCTACATCAAATACTCATATAAAAATCGGTACATTTTTATATGAGTAAAACTGTTTCCTAAATTAGTCTTAGGAATTTTGACGTAAATGAGAAAACAGTTTTAAACTATGACCCACAATTGATTTCTAAGTAAAGGAAAGCTGCTGTGTGTATTTCGATTGGTCAATAATTCTAGATGTTTATCGTCGTCATCAGCATGTCATTCCGGTATTGGTAGAATGTCTCACCAGTTTGCTCAAATCCAATATCGACTACTCACATTCTGGCCGTAATGAACACAAAGCACAGATTTAAGGCAATTTGTAAAGCACTTAATAAACGTATTTCCTGTTATTAAACAGATTTCTGATGGAAATGCACTATACAGATATATAGATATATAGATAGATAGATAGATAGATAGATAGATAGATAGATAGATAGATAGATAGATAGATAGATAGATAGATAGATAGATAGATAGATAGATAGATAGATAGATAGATAGATAGATAGATATGGTTGTCACAAGATATTTTAATAACTTTGGAAGTATGTAATTTGATCATATTATTTATTAAAGTTCTTATACAAATTAAATATCAAAAAAGGATTTATAAATGAATAAAATGATTTAAAGTGGATGTTTAATGTCCAAATTGACAGTTTTATGGGAATTTTATTTAAAAAATAAAATAAACATTAGAACAATTAAAAATGACTTTCTACGTTATACCATGTGAGAGCTTTGAGTTTCAGATGGAAAAAAACATGAAGGTTTCTGCATTGTTTATCATATTAGATTTCGTTGAATTGGGACTCGAGTATATTCCTTCTGGCAAAGCCCATGGAAAATAGAGACGGATTGACTGTGTAAAAAAAACTCAATATTTTAATTGTCAAAAAAATGAAAACAGAGGCGAAAAGTAGAGATGCCTGTAGAAAACTTCTGAAGAAGGCCAGGGCTCACTCAGGGCTGTAGAGCCATTGAAAAAGAAAGGACTCGAGTATATGACTCTGTACGAATATAGGAGCAAGTAATTTTGGAAAACTAAAGATATGAATCCTTGCTAAATCCATTTATATCTTACTTATTTGTGTTTAACCATAAGTCAACGATGTATTTAAGAAACTAAATAAAAACTTTTTTCGAATTTTAACTTCTTATCTAGATTACAAAAATTAATAGAAAGTCATGTATATATAAAAACACAATTAATCCCATTCCAAGTTTCAAAAGCCATTATAAGTGCAATAAAGTCCATCATTTATGCATAAAATAATTGAAATTGAACAACTGAAATTTCGTAGTTTAATACTGCTGCAAATGAGTAGTTTATGTGAGGTGAAAGCACAGCTGACAACTCCAATTAATTGAATAATAACAGATTTATTATAATAAATGAGGACGAACAAATGACCACATGTAGCCAAGCTGGCGTATATACACAAAAGGAATAATATAACAGATTATTGAAAGCAATGGAAAACACACTCGTTTTTAACAAATTTACAGCGATTCTGAAAAAAACTCTCTGGAATAGTTTTATTAGCAGGAATGGCAGATAGTCTCTCCGTCTTATCGTAGCCAACGCACAAGCAGGATATCATCTCGACTGACTTTTGTTCTCTCAAAGGTCCAAATAAAGCCTAAGAAAATTTCCAGAAAGATCAATCTCAGAGACTTCTCGAGGGTACCTTGATGATATAATTTTCTTTAAATTTGTCACAAGTGCGATGAAGTCGCCAATTTGGTAACCCTAACTGCATCTTCAGGAGTTGGCATTGTCTAATTCTTTTAATCCATGTTGGGAAGTGAACTTCGACCTTAAAACTCAATTTCCTACAAGGAGAGTACCACTGCAGGGAAAACAACACATCTGGGTGCTTCAATATATGCACAAAATAGACAGTTATTACAAACGTAACGAATGGAGCAAGTCTCACAAAAAGCATCTAAATGTACCCACCACCAAAAGATAATGGAAATGAGCCACTCAAGAAAATAAACTTGTAAAAACTAAATGGTGATATGTCCTAACGATATGGGGAAGGAGACAGGCATTCTAGTGTCAAAGCAGCACAACTCGTGACCCGCGAGGACAAGATCAAAATATGAAAGCTGTAACAGACAATCAAAGATAAAATTCATAATATAAAGAGAGTATTAGCTGCAAAATTTCGGGAAGGGGATAGAATTACATTTCATGTAATTCTATCAAGCATGTAGCAAGAGTATACATATACATGTCGAAAAACACTTTTTTCGGTGCTCCAATATAAAGAGAGGATAACCTTTGTCCTATTTAATTTATTCGGTTAACTTTTGAGGTTAAAAAAAGAGATGAGGTTTAATCCAATTAAGATCATTTCCGGTCTCAGAGAAGAAAGTTGAGATGGAGATTAAAATTACACATTTTTCTTTTCTAATAAATTATGTTATATAATTGTTCGACACTAATTGAGAATGAAACATCTTAGGTGGTCGGGTAATCAAAACTAGTTAGGTGTCGCTTACAAATTGACGGTCGCAAATTGCATTATGCGGGTTGTAACTAATTCCTCAAAACGTTTTACATGGAAAATTTACACATGCCTTTGTAATCAGTATTATTTTCTTTTAAGTAATAAATAGACCTTAGGAAAAACAAATGTGGGGGACATATATGCCATTTTAATGATGATTTAATAAATTGCTTGAAGGGAATTAATATAAAATCTGGACCTATACACGTCGGTCACTATTATCAAATTTTATGATTTTTGAACTACATTCAGAATGAAAAGGACCGTACTTGAACTAGCAACTTTTAAGTTACACGCAAAAAACGTTTTTAATTGTTAATTTTGTTTAATATATGAAAACTTTCTGTTACAATAGTTTTTCATTTATCCAGGATTCGGAACTACTACCATTTTTAACACTATAGGCTATTTATTTATCTACTTTAATCACAGAACAGTAGAGTCATAAATTGAAACTAGTAGAAATCATATTACCATAGCAAAAATATTTTTTCACTGCATTATAAATATCAAGAAATAAGCCTAAATGTAGCTCAAAAAAGGGACAAATTATTAATTATTATCACTAAGACTTAACTAATTTAAACGCCGAAGTTATTCTAACCTTAAGAATATGTTATAACGGCATGAATCTAAGCTGATCACAATATATGATCTGAAAAAATACATTAATTTCTACCTATTTTTCTCCAATATTTCCAAATAATATTTACTGTCAGAATAAAAGAGTCTGATGATGTTTTCCAGGAAACCAAAAAAATTTTTAATAACAAAATTCATTTAATAAAAAAATATTTCGATATTGAGAAAATATTTCAGATGATTTTGAAAAGAATTTTGAATTTCATTTTATCTTCTGTTTCTTTACTCTATATCAAGTTTTATTCATTCTACCAGAATTTTTTTCTCTATATATATAAAAAAAGGTTTTTTTGTGATGCGATAATAAATTTATTTAAACATGTTGTACACGCTCAAGCGACACCAGCGCCACTCTCTGTAACCCCCGGATGTAAGCGGGAGAAGGAATATAGACTTACCCTTGTCCCAGCAGCGCGCGCCTAGTCAGGTTTAACAACCTGTAGATGTCATTAAATCTCTTAAAACTTAAATGTCTCTCTTTCATTCAACATACCCCTAGACACCACCCTCTCTGTTACATGGGGGTTCGGCCTCGCAACCTTAATGGTTTTTTGAACCAGTGTTAAAATCAAAAGTCGCCCAAAAAAAACGGCGTTCATCGAAATCGCCCAACACAATGGCGAATGCTTGATCAGCGAATTCCTCCGACGCCTACTAAGAGCCAATCCTCCGCTCCGAGACCAATACTTCCGTATCCTTTGACAAGCTAAACCAAAGCTTAAGACTCAACCAAAAAGTCTCTTCGGCATCGTCCAAGTGTTCCAGTGAAACAAAAAGGCCAATTTCCCCGCCTATTAATCGCAACAAGAGTATAAACTCCATGCTTCGTATCTACAATCATCGCCGTGAAAAGTGAGCAGTGGTGAACTCATCGCAAGCGAAGTCTATCTGCAGTCTACAAACACTCCGATATCGTCCAATCAGGTAGGATCAAACCTTTTTTACTCAGCATGTATCGAAATACTAAGAAAGAAAATCTAATAACTGCCGCGAAAGAACTAGGTGTTACTGTCCCAGAAAATGCTACACTTGTGAATTTAAAAGCATTAATCGAACAAACTGACACTTTCAAAAACGAACCTGAATTCGTTAAGGATATGCTTAATTTACTCGTTGAGGAACGAAAAGAATCAGAACTGGGAAAAAAGAAGCCGAGCAAACGGCCCAAAGAATCATTCAACTTGAAAAAGAAATTGAACTCGCGAAAATAAACTGCGCTATAAATTCTAATAATTCAAACAATACTACTGCAACATTCGAAACACCGTCAACTAACATTTTAGAAAGTCTCATTAAATCCGTTAAGACCCTTAGTATGCCAGTTCCTTCTAAACCTGAAAATTATAATTTATTTTTTCATTCACTTGAACGTGCGTTTACAACCAAAAATGTTCCACAGAAATTAAAATCTCTCTCAGAGATCTTAATTAATATTCTCGGTGAAAAAGCTAACAGTATTTTGCTTTATATCCCCGAAAACGAATTCCAAGATTACGAGAAAGTTAAACACATTATTTTACGAGAAAATTCCAACCAACCCCACAAGAATGCTTAATTAATTTCCGTAGGGCTCAACGATTGCCAAACGAATCGCACGTACAGTTTTCGTCACGATTAACAAGTTCTTTTGAATATTATTGTAAACTTCGTAATGCGAACGATTTTAAAACTTTTGTGTGAGTTGATGATAGCCGACAAATTATTTTCCACCCTCGATCGAGAAACGCAACAACATATCGCAATACGCCAAAACGAATCTTGGTTTAATCCTACTGAATTGGCTAGGGAATGCAATGTTTTCTTCGTAGCAAAGCGTAAGTCTTATTCCGACAAAACACAGTACCGTCAATCGCCGTATGACAGCAAAAAAACAAAAATACAACTCGTCTCAGGGCTTTAATCGCTACTACTCGCGTGATAAAAATTCCACAAATTGTTCACGAAACACTTCAGCCAATAATCCTCGTGGTGATTCTCACAGAAACGAAACTCATTTCAATTCTAGACCTAATTCAAATCACGGTCCTGTTTGTAAAGTCGAAGGTAAAATGTTTAATGAATCTTTACATGAATTTCAATACGAAAATATTTTTGTTAATGATAAAATCGTGAAAGCTTTAATCGATTCGGGAGCGAATATTGTGTGTGTGAAATCCTCCCTCATTCCACCCGAAACAAAATCTTTAGGAACTGTTCAATTAACCTGTGCTTTCGGAAATGAAATTCAAGCTGAACTTACTAAAATTAAATTAGCTCTTCCAAGTTTTCGTGAAAACCCGATAAAAGTAACTGCAGCTGTCTGTAATAAATTGTATTGTGATTTAATAGTTCCGCCTAATATTTTTGATGATTTAAATAAAGCAGGAAAAGAAAATGCACGGATTTCAGAAAAAAATCCTACTTCCCCTCATTCTAAGAACATTCTTTCGCATAAAAATAAAAATGATAGACAAAATAATTTCCCTTTTGAGAGAATCAGTTAGCCAAAATACGTCGAACTTGCATTCTTTTGCACCGCAAACTATCCCAAATCATTCCGGCGAAGGTTCAAGGCCAAATGGCTCAATTCGATTTTAAAACATTCACAGCGCGAGTAATGTAAATCACCCAATGAATAAAAATGAATCGTTAAACTCTCCAAAACAGAAATTATTCGATGAAAAAGAAAATAAGAAATATGAACTGACGTCACAGCCCAGATTCGATCAAACACGTTATGTAACTGATTTTCAGCGCGAAGCTAACGTAAACAAATCTTTTTCTGTATTTAAAATTAGCGATTGTAATTCTTTACCAGTTAATAATAAAAACGAATCTCTCTCTCTCTTTGCTTTTTCAAAATGAGGATTGTTATTTATCAAATTTAAATTTAATTTATCCTCAAGTAGATTTATCGCATATTTTGAACGTTGATACACGTCGCGAAATTGAAAACCTTATCCAATCTTACAAACCACATAAAATTAAAGATACAAATTTACAAATGCAAATTATCCTTTCTGATGACACACCCATCGCGTTACGTCCTAGAAGATTAAGTCAAGCAGAAAAAATTATAGTCGAAAACCAAATTGACCAATGGCTGTCTGATGGAATAATTTCCCCAAGTTCATCTAATTTTGCCGCACCTTTGGTTCTTGTCAAGAAAAAAGACCAGTCAACCAGACTCTGTGTTGATTTTCGTGCACTTAATTCTAAAACAATTAAACAGAGATTTCCACTACCCCTCATTGAAGACATTTTTGACCAACTGCATGGAGTGATACTCTTTTCAAATCTGGACTTAAAAAACAGTTTTTTTCACATCAAAATTGATCTTGATAGCCGTAAATACATCAGTTCCATAACACATAATAGACAATACCAATTTAATACAGTTCCTTTTGGTTTGTGTAATTCTCCCTCACTATTTCAAAAATACATTCAAATTGTGTTTAAAGATCTCTTAAAAGACAACACTGTTATTATATACATGGACGATATTTTAATTCCGGCAAATTCTGAATGTGAAGGGATTGCAAAGCTTAAAAAAGTATTTGATGTTGCTGCTACTTATGGTTTAGAGTTTAATTTTAAAAAGTGTAATATTCTTCAGCGGAAATTAACTTTTATTGTTCATATTGGTAATATTCGCCTTTCAACAGCTAAAACAAATGCAGTCATGAATTTCCAAACACCTAAAAACACTCGGCATGTACAATCATTTTTAGGATTAACAGGCTATTTTAGAAAATTTATTAAGGACTATGCATCAATCGCACGACCTTTAAGCGATCTTTTACGAGACAAAGTTCCATTCACCTTTGGTCCTATACAAAAACAGGCTTTTCTCTCTTTGAAGCAAATTTTGTCTCAGGAACCTGTATTACATCTTTATCAGCAAAACGCTCCATTACAAATGCACTGAGATGACAGTACGAAAGGTTTTGGTGCTATACTTCTACAAATGGACTCAAATCAGAACTTTCATCCAATACACTAGTATATGAGTCGTAAAACTTCTCCTCAAGAAGAGAAATACTCCAGCTACGAGCTAGAAGTCTTAGCGACAGTTACAGCATTAAAAAAATTTCGACACTACCTCGTCGGCACAAAATTTCAAATAATCACAGATTGCCAAGCATTTCAAAAAACTATTTCAAAGAAAGATTTACCACCTACAATAGCACGATGGGCTCTCTTCTTAGAAGACTTCGATTACGAAATACTTCACAGGCCAGGTAAACAATTGCAACATGTTGACGCGCTCAGTCGTTATCCAGTCATGCTCATACAATACAACGAGGCAACACAAAAAATTAAAAAAGCACAAATTAATGATGAGTTTACATACAGTATTAAACAACTATTACAATCATCTTCAGCCTCTGATTATACATTAAAAAACGATGTGCTGTACAAAATTGTCAACGACCAAGAACTTCTAGTCGTTCCACTTGAAATGCAAAAACAAATCGTACATCTTGAACATTCTAAAGGACATTTCGGCATCAACAAAACTGAAAATTTAGTCAAACAACAATTCTTTTTCCCAAATCTGCGTAAGACTGTAGAAAATGTTATTGCAAATTGTATTCCTTGCATTCTTTCATCCAAAAAATTTGGCAAACGAGAAGGATTTCTGCATCCCATACCAAGAGGTGATATTCCACTTGATACCTACCATATTGACTTTTTGGGTCCACTCCCAAGTACCAACAAAAATTACAAACATATCTTTACTGTCATCGACGCTTTCACCAAATTTTTGTGGATTTATCCTGTAAAGTCTCCTTCAGCTCACGATGCTTTAGAAAAATTAAAATTACAACAAGTAACCTTTGGAAGTCCCAGACGAATAATTTCCGACAAAGGAACAGCATTCACTTCTACAGAATTTCAGAAATTTTGTCAGGATGAAGATATCGAGTTTATTTCAATCACAACAGGTGTACCGCGTGGGAACGGTCAGGTAGAAAAATTCATGCAACGTTAATACCAGTCCTAACAAAGCTTTCACTTGAAGATCCCAATAAATGGTATAAACACGTATCATCAGTTCAACGAATAATTAACAGCACTGTTTCCGTAGCCACCAAATATACACCATTTGAACTTTTAATAGGCGTCAAAATGAAAAATAAAGATGACATCAAAATCAAAGCCATTCTCGAGGAAGAAAATTTCCAATTACCTTTACAGAATAAACAACAAATGAGAGAAGATACCAAATCCAATATCATAAAATTACAAGAACAAAGTAGACAACACTACAATAAACATCGCAAAGAAGCAAGAAAATACAAAGAAGGTGACAGAATTGCAATCAAGAAAATCCAGTTTGGAGTAGGTGTGAAATTGCGTCCAAACGACAGGTACGATGTAAAGAAAATAGGAAGACAAGAAGGCCCGAATTTGACATCCACATCTGCTGATCTGATGAAATCATGGGATAATCCCTTTCTTTCCTGAGAACTAATGACTTTATTTTTTTTTCTTCATATACTCAAGAAAGTTTAAACTTTAAAAATTTGTTTAATCTTTTTTTAAATTTTTTTTTCTTTTCAGTTGTTAATATTTGTATACTTTTTACTTGCATATTTTCCAGCCTGGTCGGGGACCGACCACATCAGGATGGACGAGTGTTGTATACGTTCAGGCGACACCAGCGCCACTCTCTGTAACCCCAGATGTAAGCGGGAGAAGGAATATAGACTTACCCTTGTCCCAGCAGCGCGCGCCTAGTCAGGTTTAACAACCTGTAGATGTCATTAAATCTCTTTAAACTTAAACGTCTCTCTTTCATTCATCATACCCCTAGACACCACCCTCTTTGCTACATACATAAAGTATAATGAATAAAAGCAAATACATCTTTACAACAGAATGGAGCAAAACCACTGTTTGGACAAATTTACATTTATGATGATGGTGAGGCTTTGCGTGAATGTGTAAAAATAGCTAAACGGGACAATACATTGCAAATTTTTCATCCAATTATGAGTAAAAAATTCAACATGAAAAAAAATATAGAACTTTGTATGAATTCAAAATAAAGACCAGGAGTATAGTCTATGTTTTTATACAAGCCCTAGAGATCAACCTAGAGTTTATAATAAACCTTCGTGCAATGAACTAGCTGCTATCATTTCGACAAAAGATGGTCCGAACAGAAAGAAAAATTTATGTTAGAACTTATCCGAAAAGTGAACACGGCTCTCAATTTGCGAATTCTGATACGGCACTAAAAAAGTCGTCCTAATACATTTAAATTATAATTTTACAATTTGATCAAGATGAGTATGAACAGTTGTATAACTCGTAAAATGGGAGTTGGTTCACCGTTAGTTGGACAGGAGTACTCCTTACAGTCTTTATAATTACTGTTATAAATTCATGAATAATAATGTCTCTTGAAAAATGCAACAGTATATCTTTTACATTCTTCTTTATGTTTTCTAACTGCTGGTAATTTGATAAATAATAAATCTAAACTAATGTAACAATGACATATTTTATTGAGAATTTCTTCAAATATATTTCGTAATATAAAGCCTAACTTGTTGAAACATTAATCCTGAAGAGGTTCCTCTTTTGTAAGAAAAGCTAGTGGCGAAAACGTTAAATAGAACCAAATGTAAATAACCCACAAGTAAAATTTTTAAAATCCACAATAATGAACTGTTTATTATTAACGATCTTTTAACAAACTTATCTAAAGCAACTTGCTTTATTTGTTTTGAATAAAGCAGTTTTTGCCAAGAATAAAAGAGCCTGAATTAAAATTTGGAATACTGTTTTAGATTGAAAAAAAACATCTTAATTTCTTGAAAATTCACTAATTTGCATCTAATATCTGTTTAAAATACAGTTTTTATTTGTATAAAATGTATTCATAAAAAACAATTTTTTTCCCTAAAAGCATGTGGATTAAAAATTCATTTAGTATTATAACGCAAATGAAATACAGTAAAATACGTTCAACACGAGAACTTTTAAGACGAAATATCGTTTAAAACGAAATAATAGAACAAACCTGACAAACTTCTATAATTTTCATGCATTTTGGTTCTCTTAACACGAAATTAAAATCGTTTAACATGAAAAGAATTTTTTTTTCTTCTGGGAATGAACGAAATACAGAAAACACCAGCCTTGTAGGCTATATTTAAGAGAGGTGAGAAATATGAAAGAGAGGTAGGTGGTTTCACATGCTTCATAGAAAGGAGGCTAAAGTGGCTTTAAAATACCTTTCAGGACAGCCTATGACACGAGCCAATTTTGTTTATATAAGCTACTTCCATTTTCCATCCCTTCACACGCCACACAAAAACATCTCATCTTTCATCAGATGACTTTGAAATTCTGTAACGAGCACATCGCAGTGTGAGTAAAAACCATTGAGTTTGATTCGCATTATTTTTTCTATTTTAGAAGAATTTCTTTTTCGGACACAATGGCAAAGAGTTCTAAGGGAAAGCAAACTACCATTTTGCTTAAAATGAAGATGAAACTTTTTAAAGACGTTAATCAAAAACAGGAGACGAAAATAAAAATCTGCAAAGACTTTCGTATTCCTAATTCTGCTTTATCAACAATAATTAAAAAAAGATCGTACATTACATAAATGTTTGAACGGTCTTTACCATATACTTGCTTGTACACATATCTATGAAAATAAAATGTAAAATAAACTTAATATTTTATTGAACATATGTTTTTTGCAACATTCTTTAGCACGAAAAAATATTTCAGTCCCCTCAGTTTCATGTGCGATTTTCGCTGTATATAGAATATATTTCCCAGTAGAAAAACATTAAATCAACTTTGAATAGAAATACATTATGTGATAAAATACATAAAGGCATATAGGATAGCGATGTCAGAATACAATATTAATTTAGGGGTAATTTTCTATCTGAAAAAGTATTTTGATTCTATGCATTTTTTAACATGAGGCTAAAGCAATTTTAAAATGTTTTTTCATATAAATGGAAAATAATCATTTCATTTAAATTATTTATAATACTCCTTAAACTGCATGTAAATGACAGCAATTTTTACAACAAACTCATTAATAATTTGGCTTAAATTGCACAATCAAATCTAATCTCTTCACAATTAGCAATGATAAATAAATGCCTGTGTCAACCAGTATCTTTCTAATCTGACAATTAAGAACAGAAAATAATGTGCTTGAGATCTAATTACCAAACTATCTATACATTGTCGAAAACTTTCCCAATTAAACGAATGCTTATGGAATAGAACTTCTGTGAGATTTCTTTTATTAATTTAAGAAGTAATATTTCCTGCTGGGGATCAGGTGGACTTCTGATTTTCTTTCATCAAATTCCTTTCGGTGGGTCATTATCCCCTAAATGATGATGATGGTCCGACTCATCAAAGTAATATGAGTTTTTCCTTCACTGACCGCTGGTACGGGATGACACATTAAGTGGAATGAGTCGCTATCCACATTTGCAATAATGAAACTAATGCATTAATGAAGAATTAGCTTTTATATGGACTTTTTCACTTAGTTTTTTTCTTCCGTGATTTTTAAAATTTTTTGATAAAACTACAACGATTTCTTTTAATTAAGTAGATTGACTCCATAGTTACAAAAAATGCGCAATATTATATTACAGGAAAGACATTCGAATTAGGCTTAGCAAAATACAACTACTGAGTAAAACAGAATAATCTCGCGCCAGAGTGTAAACAAAATACTTTCAAACAAGTGAGACAAATGAATATTTAAAGAAACCCCGATCACATGATTATTTTCAAAAATCTGCAATTGTTTGAGAGTACTTATAACATCGCATTATAAAGCTGCATTAAGGCTATTAGCGACGGACCTCGTAGTTTTGAACCATGACCAGGTGACGCTGATGACATCTGACCTGGCACCTCTTCTCCTAACTTCTACATCACACCAACGAAAGGACATTTGAGGCACATTTGTTAAACAGCCATCGACCCTCTCTGCACGGTCGATCTTCTGCGGTACTGAGCTGAAGATCATGACATGTCTACGACGAGTCCGATACCTGGACGACTAGGCTACCGCGGCCTTCTTCAAACGACCGCAATTATTGCTTCAATCATCCAGTTCATACCGGAGTACTTATTTAATTGTGTATGGCATGTTAAAATCACAAATCAGCATTAATAAATTAAGCGGCTGTAATGTCTGGCTACTGTTGGTGGGAGATTATGGAATGTTGGCGCTATTTAGCGCGTCTTAGGGGGTGTGTCACTATTTTTTAGGGAGAAGATGATTGACCCTCGAAAGGGACGGTCAGGGAAGAGAGAGTCCCTCGTTTTAGGAGCGCGGTGGATTGCGCTTGTGTTTTACTCTATTAAGAAAGACAGGATTCTGTTCTTTCGGCACGACGTGCTGTCTCGTGAAGAAAAAAGAAAGTAATAAGGACATTACAGCGACTTTTAAGGTATGGGGGGGGTAACAAATTTCACAAGAGCATCATGTTTAGAATACATTTATGTTAGCAACAAACTATAAAAGAATATAAAATCATAAATGGATGCACATATCCATTCAAATTGCCATAATTATTTTTCTTGTGATTTATGTTAATATTGTTTTTCAACTACTTACATGATGGCTTCTAACAATAATTTTCCTATTTGAGAATCTCGGTTAGTAAACTCTCTAACCTAAATAACAATTCTTAAAGGGATGTTTGTTGGAGTGGTATTATTGTGCAAAGACTATCTTACCATAGCAAAAATAATTAATGAAATTAAATGTTTTCATTTTACTAGTACGCGGAGACGGATGAAATGTAAACGACGCTTCATAAAAGACCTTTTTTTTAAAAATGTTAAAACAAAATTTAAACCAATGTTATTTTTAATATATCCTGCTTTAGTATCAACACATTTTATTAGGAATTCAACTAACAAAATTTCAATATTAATATGTATATCTACTCGAGATGAAGCGTCGTTAAAATTGTGAAATATTTCCCTTCATTTACGGTTTAAATATATATAAATACACAACAATAAAATACAGCAAATACATATCTACTTTTTAAAATCAATGCTGGAACAATTTTACTTTGGAAAAATGAGTCGAGTTTATAACATTCCGTGACATTATATAAAATACAATCTTGGAAAAAAAGGCCCAGTTCCATGGTTCAGTGTTTTCTTAGTCTAGTTTTTCTTGAGTCTAGTTTAATAACAGTACAACAATCGTTGAACACATTCTGAAAATAAATGACACAGTTTCCCTAAAATGTATGTAATTTCAAGAAATTCAAATATACAACGTAAATTGCTAGATTCAATAACAAAATTACATCATTAGTCATTCCCTTCTCATCCAGAAGATATGGTCGTCACTGACAATAGTTTAAGGCTGCGTTTCTCAAAGTGTGGAGCGTGATAACCCTGGGGGGGGCAAGCATATTGAAAAGTCGAAAACAAAAGATTAATTTAAAAGATTATTAATTTATTGAAAGTAAACAAACAACATACATTCTGACTTGTAAAAAAAATATTTACTCTGATATAATACACGTATAAAGGTATGAGTACTGCGCAATGTATTTTATAATTAATTTAACAATACTAAGTTAAGAATAAGTTTAATATTTACCAGGGACCCCATAGGCTTTTCATATACAAAATTATACGCAAAAATTAACACTTATCTTCATAGTTTGTACGGTTTTTAGTAAATCCCTTATTTGCCGATTAAAATTTACGTCATTCGCTCAGGAGACAGGGGAAAAATAAGAAATTCCTCTGAAATAAGTAAATCCTTCGCAAACACCCACTGTCAAGTTCATTTTATTACATTCTAAAGCCTTCGGAATAATTGTATGCATAACAGTGAACAAAAAAGATTGTATTCCCGAAAGACTTATATAAACACCCGGGGCAATTTACGCACTGGCTGAGTGAGACGTTTATTTACGCCGGCGGCAATTAAGAGGTTAAAGTCGTATTGTAGCTTCAGCGTCAAAGTATAGTATTATTGAATTCAATACATTGTTATTGTATGGAGGAGAGCACGATGAAAACTATGATTGAATATTGGGTCGCAAGTATTTAAAGTTTGAGAAGCGCTGACTTAGGATCTGACAGTAGTAAAACCTCTTAGACAATTCATTAGAACATGTCTATTGAATTTTCAGTATATTCGAAAGCATATTTTTGAAGCATTTATACCACAAATATATTCCAATATTATGCACACGAATCAGATATTCGAAATTTCTCAACATTCAAATTAGTTTTCGAGTTGACAAGTCGAAAATAGCGGAAAATATCCTCTAGCAGAATTCATATCACAGTGAAATTTCATTTCAGATAACATTCGGATGGTGAGAGATACATATTTAAAATCATCACATCAGTCAAATGCCGGATCTGTATCTATCGTTATTCAATCTGAGAGTAGATAATCAAAATTCAACAGTAAAGGATGCAGATATCATTTCTGAGATATTATCTACATTTTCATATGTATATTTATATTTATAATTTCCCCTTTTTCAATTTCTACTATTCATTCACACTCTCCCTATATAAATTTATATATCTTGTTCAAATTTCCAATCGTTTATAAAATACTTTTTATGCATCCACCCAAATTCAAATACATTTTTTAACTAATAGTGGATAACACTTGATGTTAATACCGTTTATTCAAATAATAATATATTAATTAAATTAATCAATTTTTTATAGTTTAAGATATATATTTCAGTCGATATTATTCCCATAGATGGCAGCACCATTGGATAAAACAGCTTTTATTAAATGTGTGATGAAGACATAACCTAACCTGAATAACCATATGCTGTTAGACGTCAACATTCCTTTTACAGTGGTTTCAAGAATAAATTCTTACCTATTTGAGAATTTAAAAAGTGTTTTGTCATTTAATATAGTATTTCTGTCATACGTATATACATATTTATATTAGTTGTAATTATTTAATGAAAAGTAATTAAAGTAAAATGTTTTCTTTGTTGACCTAAATAGGAACTGACAATATTTTTTTATATAACTTGTTTTATTTTTCTTTTTATTTGTATACATGTAATCTATGATTATAAGTCAATGACAAAATTTGCTCTTATTTCTTATCCCACCAGACTGACACTAGCATCAGAACGTGTTCTATGAAATCCTGAATGAAATTCGAAGATTTTACTAATTCTTAGCTTTTTTAAGCACCTCGAAGGGGAAAAAAAGGAAAATAACCTTTATTGTAATGCCAACGACTGATCTGCATCAAAATCCTATCAATTGTAATCTGGGAACTGCATCAAAATCCTATCAATTGTAATCTGGGAACTGCATCAATATTTTTTGTCAGTACAGATGAGTGAAAAGCATCCACAAAAATTATCTAAACTATTTAACTTATCCCGTTTAATATAATTAAATCTTAACTACAATTTCATATTTCTTGGATGGATATAAAAATGAATCTAGTTGTCACAAAGAACAGGATGAAGCTTTAAATCACAACTGTTCTATAATCACATTTCGGAATTCTTTATCTCGTCGAACTTCGTTTTCAAATACAGTTTCAAATCTAAAACAAACCCTTCTACTTCAAAAATGAAGTATATATAGAGATGAAAAATATGAAAGATAAAGAGAAGAGACCTTCCTGTCAAAGTGTCACTTCCTTAAATAGAAGGAAAACAAAAGTTCCAAATCTGCTTTTATTGAAGAGATCTTCGATAACAATTATGTTATAGAAATCGATGCACATATGTTCTTAGATATAGACAGTAGATGATGGATGGCTTAGCGTTTATATCAGTGGATAATTTTAAACAAGAAAACGTTCGTCTCTATTCTTAGAAGACTATTTCCCTAATAGCAATAAAAAGCACAAAAGTAACACTTAAATAAAGGATAGAAACTATGAAAAACCATCATTTTCTTAGTATTATTTAAAGCTCTTCTCACTGATTGTAATGTTAACATAGTGTGTTTTAGGGGGGAGGAGGGAGGATAATGTAAGATTTAAAATTCATGTGCTTTTATGTTGTAATATTTCTCTTCGAAATAAGACTTGTCAGAAATCATAAAGAAAAATCAATTTAAAACAATTTTAGTATCTCAGATTATTTTTCTTGTGTTTTTTTAATTATATACATGCAAATTTTTGTCTAATTCTTAGACCTTCACACACACATGTTGATTTTTAATAAAAACTACACAAAAAAGTTGTTTCACCAAAACCCATTGAATTACTAAACTGTTAACTATAACTAGAATTTCATTAAATTTTACGAGCTTCATTAAGTAATGTATTGAATGGTATGATCCTCATTAAATTGCATTAATTACATTAATTTGGACGCATTTACTTAGTTATTGTCTGAACCAAGTTAAACTTAAATTTTAAGATCATGTTACAATGAAAAGTTATATTCATTTCACGACTGGCTTATATTTAAGCCTAAATCTTCTTGAAAGATAAAAAAAAATCGTCAGAACAGGATACTCAAAGATGGGATTTTATGGAACATATTTTTAAAATGTATCTGACAAAAGCTTTTTCAATTCAGAGTTATTAAAAGATAGATGAGCGAGGCCTCGTCAGATAATTCAACCTTATATTTCAAGGAAATTCCCTGTCTTTGACTCAAATAAAGATCAACAAGCTAAAAAAATTTCACATTTCAGTCTCTCTCATTGAAATCTAAAAGGTATCCATCTGGATACCCTGAAAATATTAATGGGATTATTGCTCTACACCATACTCTTGTACGTGTTTCTTCGCAAAATTTTACAGCGAAAGCTTGTTAGGTGCATAGATTTTCTAAAAAAGGATTATTCTAAGATTAAAAATATTTTCTGATCCTTTCTCCAGATCTTTACGAAAGGATTTAGAAACTTTTCGCAAACACATGGGGATGATCGACTTATTTCTGTTGAATATACGTCAATAAAGTTATGCTGGTACACTTAGAATTAACCACAAACAAACTTTCTGTATAAAAATAAAATCTAAAGAAAACTTTGTGCACTTTTTATAGTTACGTAAAGCGTATGCACATAACGTTTTTTAATACTTGCCAAACACTTTAGAAACTATTGTATTTCATGTGTTATTTGACATATTTTCTTGCCTTAGCCTTCCTCTAATTTTAAGATAGAGCATAACATATATACACTCACTTCCAAAAGTTAAGCACGAAGATGTAAAATGCAAAAAATCAGAAATACTGCTTTGATTGACACAAAATTTGGCAGTAAAGTAGCATATATATTTATACATAAAACAAAATCAATAAGTATATACAGAAAAGAAAACAATAATAAATTTTTGTAAGTTATCAGATAATGTCATACTGGAGACTTAAACAGAATTATGTATAAAGTGAAAATAAACAGCATAAAATGAAAAAAAGGAATTAACAGGGTATGTGATCCCCCCTTCTTATGTATGCAAAGTTTACACCTTCTGATCATGCTTTCAATTAGGTGGTCAACCACCACAGAATTAAGCAATCGCCATTCTTCTTGTAGAGCAGTTTCAAGCTCAACAAGAGTGGCTGGAGGTGGGAAACGTGAAGATACAGCACGGCCGAAAGCATCCCAAAGATTTTCAATGGGATTAAGGTCAGGCGAATATGCTGGCCACGCCATACGCGCAATCCCTTCACTCTCCACGTAGTCATCGACGATGTCAGCTCTATGGGGACGAGCGTTATCGTCCATTAAAACAAAAGTAGAGCCAACTGCTGCAGCGTACAATCTCACAATGGGTTCTAGGACTTCTTCTCGATACCGGACAGCCGTCACAGAACCCCGTTTAAAGAAGTGCAGGTCGGTGCGGTATCCTAATGAAATCCCTGCCCACCCCATAATGCTTCCGCCTCGGAATGCGGGAGGTTCGGTGATATTTTGGAGCTGATTGCGTGTTCCTTGTTTACGCCATATCCTTAAACACTTGTCTTCTATCTCCAGAGCAAATATTGACTCATCAGTAAACATGACATTGCCCCAGTCAGACACAGTCCAATTGCCATATTCCCGGAACCACTTTAATCGTGCCCCACTTGATTGGACGGATAGAGGAACACAAACTCGAGGTACCCGGGCATACAGTCCATTCATATGTAATCTTCGGCGTACAGTAGCTGCAGATATAGCCTTACCAATGGACGCTGTAACCATAGATGTCAAACGTGTGGAGGTCACTCTGCGATTCCGCTTGGCTAGAATAGCAATATATCAATCTTCCGCGGGTTTTGTTACCCTTGGGTGACCGCCTACGGGCCTTCGGACAACTGTCTGTGTGGTTTGGAATTGTTTCCATAAACGTGAAATTACAGAGTGATGGATGCCGAATAAAAGAGCAACATCTGTGATCGACCATCCTGCTTCATAGCACCAGATAGAACGCCAGCGCTCAGAATCTTCCATTCGTTTTCTGGAAGTCATAGAAACACGTATGTCTTGAAAAAAATTGTACGAAAGTTTTAAAAACCTTCTATCAGAAATTACAAATCAACTTCTGTAACCCTTCATAAAGCTGTCTTCTTATGAGACTGCAATTTTTACATATTTCTTGACATGAAAGCACGATTGGCTTTTACCTAACATATTTGCATACTTCCATCTACCTCTGCAGCGAATTGCATCCTCTTCAATTCTGATTGGCTTCTAGAAATTAGCATTTTTCTCTCCGTGCTTAAGGCGATATTGTACCCTAAAAATCATTAAAGTGTCAAAAAAAATTTTATTGGCTTATTTGATACCCGGAATCTTTATAAATATGACTACAAAATTTCAAAGCTTTACCTGCATTTTTCATGAAGTAATGGAGCAAAGTTTGATGCTAAACAGCATCTACCACGCCAACATTTCAGATTATCTGCTAGAAAAGAGCCTGATAAAAAAGGAATTAATTATTTTTCTAATGCGCATCAATAATATTGACATTATATATACAATAATAAATCATTTTAAGAAAGAATTGTACTATTCATGCAAAAATTCTAGTTTGTGAATTATTTATTGGAAGAGCAAATGGATTTGTGGTCAAGATTTAAAAGTTGTGCGTGCTTTTTATGATATTATTATGAATGAAATTAAAACTTCAAAACGGATTCTCCCAAAGCACAAATACTAAATCTCATTTTGATAACTCAGATAATTAAAAATCTAATTCGCAAGAATAGAAAAACTCTCCCATTTTTATATATTTGTTTTTGGTGATATATACACTGGTGTGCAAAAATGAAGGGCGAGACGGTTTTTTCAATTTAACTTTGTACAAAAGCATTCCAAATCAACACATTTAATACCGTAAGATCCCCAATACGTAAGGACATGAGCAATGTAAGCAACACTTACTAAAAGAGAAATCAGAGGGATAAAAAAAGAAGCTTTATTGAAAAAGTAGCATGGAGTGCAATGCGACTGAAGGCCGAAACATCCCTATGATGGGTGTCCAGCAAGAAATATCCGGTCTTTAGTAGGAGATATGATCTCCCCTGACTGATAGGCAGGTTTCACAGCGTCTGCCCATGCTGAGAATGAGGGTGTCAGTGAGTTGTTGAGGCATTGCTGCCCATTCGTCTTGCAGCGCCAATCGAAGCTCCGGAGTCGTTACTGGTGGTAAGGTACGAGCTGCCAAGCGTCTGCCTAGAAAATCCCATACATGCTCGATTTGATTGAGATCCGGAGATCGTGCCGGCCAATCCATACGTTCAATATCCTCACTCTCTAAGAGCTGTTCGGCAGCTACTGTGCGATGATATGGTGCATTGTCGTCCATGAAAAGGAACTGCTGACCCATAGCGCCTCTAAAAAGACGCACATATGGAAGAAGAATCTCGTTACAATAACGGGTCCGTTGACTGAACCTGCGTCGAAGATGTGAAGGTCTGTACGACTACCAAGCATGATGCCTCTCCAAACGAGAACACCGCCACCTCCATACCTGTCCCTTTCAATGATGCTCGAGGGATGATTGCGGCTTCCCCGCTCTCTCCAGACGAGTATGCGATGAGAATCGCTACTCAGACTGAATCTGCTCTCATCTGTAAAGAGTACTCGTCCCCATTCATTGTCTCTCCAATTCCGGTGTTCCCGGGACCACAGAGAACGCCTTCTACGATGGGCAGGCGTTACAGGTACACACCGTACAGGGCGTCGTGCAAACAGAACACCACCGTGCAGTCTTCTGGCCACGGTAAAACGTGATATCGGTCGTCCAGTCGCCTGTGTCGTGTGTCTAGCGATTTCTCCCGCTGTCTGCCGCCTGTTTCTTCTGGCCTGTAAGGCAATATACCGGTCATCTGCGGGTGTGGTTCCTCGTGGACGACCACTACTGAACCCCGGATAGCTGTTCCTGTAGTTTGAAATTGTCTCCAAAGTCGTGAAACGATGCTGTGAGCAATTCCAAACTCTGCAGCCACACTTGTCACACTGCGACTTTTCTCCAACTTCCCAATGATTCAACCTCGGGTAAAAGCATCCAAATGTCGTCTAACAGATTGATTATTCGCCATTTCTCGCTGAGGCAGCAACTCGGTGTGATTTTAACCGCTATACGGTGTGCAATCTCTTTGCCAGAAATACTAATCTTACACCGACAACATGCTTTACTACTCAGACACTCCCCCATTACGTCTACCTGCATATATGCGCATGTGCTACCGTACATCACCTCACTTCATCTCCTGATTGGTCTTTCTGTTCGCTCTGCCTCTTCGTTCAGCTGATATGCTAATTTTTCGACTTCGTCCTTAATTTTTGCACACCAGTGTATATATATACCATGTGTGCGAGATTCAACACTTTTATTATTAAAATATTTTAAGACAATTATTTAAACAAATGCATATATACAGTTCTTAGATTTTGATGTATTTTACCTATAAATTGTTATTTGATTTTGCTTTCATTCGAGTACAATTTTTAACATGTGAAGGCTTTTAAAATTATGGAAATAAAAAAGAAAGGAATAAACATCTTTTGTTCATGTTGTGCATTAGCTCTGAGCATACAATTAGCTCTGAAGTGTGTGTATTTATTTTTTTTAATAATTATTAAGATAAAGTTTTATGAAATATTGATCTTTTATTCGTTTTTTTCCCCTATATATTCATTATGGCAGTATACTGTTTAATTGTTTTACATTTGTGAAATTTTTTTATATGTAGTTTTAAATAAGCTAATTAACATTTCATAAAAGTTTCAGACTATTCAATGAATATTATATTATGATATTCATGGAATGAAAACTTCAAACTTATATTTCTCCACGTTGAATTTTTGTACGTATACTGTTATTCAAAACCCTAAGGCTTTTTTGATAATTGAAGTATTGGTTTGAAATATTTTATACATGTTCTGAAATGTATTTTTTGTAAAACTGTGCATGGAATTAGCTCTAACCTGTTTAGTACTTTTTCTAAAAAATTTCAAAATCAAAATTAATGTTTTTTTTTGAGAATTTTTGGAAGTTTAACTATAAAAAAATTAATAAAAAATTAAAGAGCAGCAGAAAAAAACCCCATGCACACTTTTATGTAGTATATTATAAGGTACTTGAAAAATTATTTTTGAAAGAAAAGAGACATATTTAAAAAATCCTTAGGGATTTAAAAAATGCTTAAGAAAGGTAAAAAAATTTAAATGTTACAAACATTTTGCAACAAATTAAAAAAATTTTGTATGGAATTATTATTAAATATTTACTTTTATGAAATACAATTAAAACCAAATATCAAATATTAAAAATAAAAAAAAATTGTGAAGATGGTACCATATCGCCTTAACTTTTGGAAGTGAGTGTATTTACCTTTGAAAGCTGAAATTATGACTCATTTTTCAATTCGTAAATATTTGAATACCCTATTTTAAGGTTCAGGAAGAATTCACAGAATTTATTCTTACTTTTTGTTATTATATATATTAATTAATACATCTTTCTTTATAGTCAAAAAATCTTTGCTTGCATACAGTATTATCACACAATTTTTTATTTACCGTAAAGCAGATTTTTAGCTGTTTCTTCAAAATGAATACTTCCTTAATGATGCAAAAGGTACTAATCGGTTAAATACACCTTGAAGCCAAACACGGATAATATTGGTTGTTAATATTAATAAGTGGTGCTGCTTTTTAATAACAGGGCATACACCAATTGAAAATGTTATTAAATTGTTGCGCTATTTTCAATTATCATCAGTTTTACTGCCATTTTTTCTCTGTTTTCCTGTAAGCTGGATTTTTCAACCATTTTGCTCTAATGATAAGAACCGACAGTTAGATGAATGAAAACGCAATGACTTTTTTCATTGGGAGAAAATGTTACGACGACAGCGTTTTTCATCAAACACTAAATAAAGGGATTGATTTGCTGTTTCATTAACATTCACAACTAAACGAGGGCTATTAGAGAAGGACCTCTTTATTTTTAACTGCCAATAAGTTACAAGGACGACCCCACTCCTTAAATTTTCATACCACTCCAACATCATACTGTGCAAGAAGTGCCACTAGTAGTGCATCATGGAGGGTTCTTTGTATAATGTTTATCGTCATGTGATTGATTGGCATCCGGAATACAGGATTCTGTTAACACAGGAGCCTTGAACTTTATTTAGAGTTTCCTCAACGAACTTACTTTTCTGTCGTGCTATCAATTGCATATAGATTTTAGACCAGAAACAATTACAGATTAATAACATAGCAAGCGTTGGTTACAACTCGAAAACTCAAAGCACTCACCAACCCTTGGTAATGATATTTTAATATTTAGTTTATTCAGAATAATGTGTTTGAAATGTCAATTCTGTGGAAGACTTTACAGAATTTTCTTATTAGTTAAAGGCAGGCATAAATCTTTAAAAGACACTCATTGCCATTAAATTTTGAGCACCAAGAAGAAAGAATGGAATTGCTACAAAACTTGGCATGAAGGTGAGTGTGTCAGGCAGGTATGTAAATAATTAGAAATGCAACGGGATTACGCATTGCTTAATGCCACCAGAGAACGTTTACTTCGTTCTCCTTATATTATAAAACAGGTAAGCAGAACTGGTTTGCTTGTATTTAATTCGCTGCATTGGGATGCTTTTTAACTACAGATATCATTACGCTACCATTAGAAATAATATGAGAAGCTGTCAGAGTTCGGGAGAGGAAAAATCATATTGATGATGGAAGCCGAGTTGTCAGCTCGGTGAATAGGTCACCACCTAGGCCATTAAGACCTTACCGTGGGACCAGTGGGCAAGAGAAAGGCCTTTACATGGTGACCAAACTCAAGGCGCCCTCGACGGTCCCATAGTTGAGAAGACCGTCGCATCGCGGAAAGTTCACACTTACATGAGTGTAACTCACGTGAGTATGGACTGTCCCATTGTCCACCATCTATACGCAGGAGTCCATCCTACCATCGCAATGTGCCTGGCTTAAGGACAGTTGCTTTAAAAAAACCATCCATTAAATGTATTGCCATTGACAACCACTCACCATCGCCTATTTTGGGAGTAGTGTCACGCTCGAAACAATTGCATTTCAACCCGATGTAATCAGATAGTTCTAAGCGATGAATTTAGATTCAATCTGGGCAGTGATAGCAATTGTGCAAGTATGTGGAGGTCATTGGGTGAATGTCTCAATCATGCCTTCACTGTTCAGCAGCACACCACTCTCATAACTGGTGCGATGGTGTGGCGTAAAATAGCACACGACACACAATCACCCATGGCACCATGAAAGCACAGAAGAATGTTCGTAATATTCTTCAGTCGTATGTGTTGTTACTGATGACGCAGCTTCCGGGAGCTAATTTTCAAAAAAGCAATGCTCGCCTACATACGGCAAGAGCTTCATAGAATTGCCTCTGATACATTTCAACCCTGCCGGGTGGGTGGCGTGGTTGGTTTGTCGCTAGCCTTCTACACCCAACGTTGCGGGTTCGACCCCGGCCCAAGTCGGTGGATGTTCGTGATGCATAAAATTGACAGCGACCATGTCGTATGATTATACGGCATGTAAAAGATCCCTAGAGTGTCTCTTTGGCTTGGGCGCTCTCGGCAAAATTAAAATTCCTGGTACAATTTCGCATCGTCAGAGCTCAGGTGCCTCCCTCTGTGGAGGAAAGTGGGCATCAAAATTACCTGCGGCGATTGATATCCGCTTATACGGCGCCGCACTATAGAGTGATACCAGCTCTTGGGGATGTACTAGGTCTGCAATGGTAAAAATACCAATCCGCAGCCCATTGAATAAAAAAAATATTTCCACCCTTTTCTGGCCTACTAGATCCCCACATTTGATGCCAATCGATCATGTTTACGATTATTTACGATGGCTAGTTGAAACATAAAAGTTTGATCGAATAATAGTCGCGTTTACAGAAACTGTGGATCGAGAAGTAGCAGGATGTCATACCGGATTTCCATGTCTGAATGCCCGACCATATCACATCAGGCATTCATGCTAGAGGTGGCCCTACAGGGTGCAAAAACCTCGTTCCATTTACAATTTTTTCTAGACTAAGAGATCACTTTGCTTTGATTTTTTAATCACTTACTTACATCAACGTTTTACTTACGCATGTTATATTTGTTTTATCTGTCAACTCTTTCAGTGCGAATTTTTATGGAAATGAGTGTATATAAATGAACCGTTGCTGCTTTAAATAACATGAATGAATTTTAAAATTTTAGGATTATAAATGAACATTAAAAACACATAAAATAAAAAAAACACTTTTTTGTATAGATACATTAAATTATATATATATATAGTTAAATTGTAGTATAGGAGGGGGGCCCTTGGCAATATCAAAATTTTTTGGCTTCCAAAATCGATCGCCAAGCTACTTTACTTAGCGATAGATTTCCGGAAGCCAGAATGAATTCGTTTTCTCACCATAATATCTGTATAAAAATCGCCAAATCGAAAGGGCCCCATGAGCCAAATGAACTTCAAATTAAAATAAAGTGTAAGATAACGCCAAATTTTCCTATTTTTTTGGTCCGATGGCGTTTTTTTCTGATAAACATTTTTGATAACCTTTACAATAATAACTTTTGATAAATCTTATACAGTTCAGTAGCCTATTTTAAAAGAAGAAAAATTGCAATATATATTACATTTCAAACACGCTTGCTTTATTTCCGTTTTTATAATACTTCTGAAAGCGTTCGTATAATTTTAATTTAAGTATCATGAGACGCTTTTTTAAGTCTTAATTAATAAAATATTTAGCAGAAGCGCATTGTTCACAATCTAGAAATCTTGCCACCCTTCGGCGACCCATACGACACACTAACAATTGCTTTCGCCTATATATGTCTCCTTTTTCTTTAAAAGAAAAAAAATCAAGCTTCATCTTCTCCGAAGGGAAAAACAGACATTGTTAAAGTCATTCCGACGTTTCCGGACAACAGCGCCACCTGTCGGAAATGAGGAATTTCCTGGATTGTGGGATAGGATTTCCTTCGGGAGTGGTTTTCGGTCCAAAAATTGACACTTTCCTGGAATTTCAGAAGAGGATCAATCACGTGACAGGGAGCCTTTTCCCTTCATTGATCCGTATTCTCAAAAAAAAAGTATTCTAAGAAATAGAGAACTACATTTTTTCAATATATTTTTCTTTGGTGACTTTTTTATATCAATTTCATATGTACTAAATATATTTCCATTATTTTTTTTAATAAATAAACGAAATTATACATTTTTATCTGTAATAAAATAATATATAGGAACAGAAGAGGGGGAAAGAGAGAAAATTTTATTTAATTTTATTAAATAAAACGATTTGCTAGATATAGTTGACTTTACGAACCACTTGCCTCCAACTTAAAGATATTATATCTGACTGGATGCATATTTAAAAATGATAATAGAAATGTGCAATTGCTATTCCTCGCAACAATTAATGAATAATTATTATTATTAATTATTAAGTACGAAATATTTTAATTAATTGAAAATTATGTTACAAATCAAATAATCAACTTATTTAATAAAATTAAATCTCTTATTAATTTTAAATTAAACTAATTTTAAAATTAAAAAATAACACACACAAATTGTACTAATTTTAAAATTGAAAAATCAAATTAAATTAAATTTTTTTTATATTTATTTTAAATTAAAATTTATTAACTGAATTAAAAATTTCATTAATTAAAAATATATGTTACCTTACTCGAAATTTCTAATAAATTTGGATATTTTTTTATGTATGCTAATTCTAGTTGTGGGAATTTATGAATTAAACATTTCAAAAACTTTGTGCAGGCAAAAAAATTCCCGAACTACTCCCTAACAAACATGCATAAAATTATTAAATTATGTTTATACGCCTTTATATTTAAGTTTCAACAAATTGAAAATACAAGAAGTATAGAAAAATGTACAGCTTCATGCATCGTATTCATAAATTTCGGTATTATTTTTTAAATTATTTTGAGCTTGATAGGCTAAGAAGGCTTTTCCCCCAAGATATCATTTCTAAATTGCACTGAAGCTAATATTCAAAAAATTTAAAAGTATGCGAAGAGACAGAAAAAGAAAATATATTTATTTGTGATTAAAACATAAAAGCGAACGATTGTGAGCCAATGAAACCTTAGGAAGATTTCAAAAAAATTAAAGAAATTAATGATATAATTTAATCTTTGCTTCCAATCGACCTCAATAAATTAGCCTTTAAGGTCACATTCTAAGTTTCCTAAATAAAAAGTTACTTTTAGTGTCATTCGCAGTGAATTAATGCTTCATTAATCTCTGCCAGGAACTGAACCCGACTTTTAAAAAAAGTTCCGAAATACTTCACCAGATTTTAAGAAAAAAATCATATTTCTTTTCAAGAAGAACTTTAAATAAGAGTAAGATTTCTCGAGGAAAAGATTTGTAATGTGGCCCTTCCCTTTCACTTTCCGTAATTATATTCAAATTCGATTCAAGCGCGTGTTAGCCTTTTTATATTTTGAAAATATTCTTATAGAGGGAACAAAGTTTCAGCTTTCTATTGTGAATTATAAAGATAAACTTTTCTCAATAAAACAAAAGAGAAATGCTTTCTTTAGGGAAAACTGAGTTTTCTCAAATTCCAGATATAAGTATCTAGCAAACATTAATTTCAAAGATTTTGGTCGGAAAATTAATTTATCATTATTTCTCATAGTGGCTTAAAAGAATCATTTAACTCCTTTGAAAACGCATAGTGTTATTTGAATTTTTCTGAGTTTTTTGATTATCTATAATCATGACTACTACATATCAAACTTGACAAACTTTCTTACAAAAGAATAATTCAACAATTTAAATAAACTGTCTCTAAAATTATTTTCAAATACAGATACTTTAGTTTTACCGGATTAAATATTCTTTAATGAATGATTCCAATTCTGAATTAGAAAATAAAAAACTAAACACATCCCTTGTAAATTGGTTAAAAATTCGCTTTTAATTGTTTTTCCTATAATTCCTTGTATTTTGTCTCTTAATGTGGTTGTCGTTTTGATTTGAATATTATTCGAATGGGATACATCACAAAACCTGCTTCCCATCTAACCTCTCTTCAGTTATTCATTGTTTAAATTTCTGGATGGGATAGTTCAAAAATTTTTAAAAAAATCGTAAACTGACACTCTTTAGCGTTATATTCTACAATTTGAAAAAAGGATTAATTAGTCTACACACATTCCCTAGAAAAAACGTGTGTCATCTTCAGATGGTAGAACAATTGTAATCCTACAACGTTTTATTCGAGAGTTAGATTGCAAAGAATACCAAACCTTTTATTTTATAAAACTTAAGCTGTTTTTGAAAAAGTGTTTTAGAAGCTCAAAATATTATTACTCATATTTTCAATGAACAAAATTTCGTATATTTGAATCATCTCGTCTTAGTGCTACATCATCATATACTCATACGCAGACAGTTATTTTATTAATATAAGTAATAAAACTTAGTTACTGGATTATGTGAGGGGGTAATAAAGTTCACTTTTACGAAAGAAAACATTCGAGGCAGTATAAACTATACAAATTCCAATGTTGTATCCAGTAAATGTATATTTACTTTACTCAATGCAGTATATAGTATTTAATTTTGAGTGAAGCACCAAAATGCCTCATTAATGAAAATAAGAATTGTACTTTCCAAATAAGCAAGGAAATTCCGGTCGAGGTTATATCCATTTTCAGCTGAAACTACTACAAACCTACATACCCGGGGCAGTCTATTGATTATGACCTTGAACTCGAAGACGACAGTACTGGCGAGCCTTGGGTTAAGCAGTGCGTCTCAAACTTTCTATACTTGCGACCCAATTTTCAAGCATAATTTTCATCGCACCGCCCCCTAAATATAGTAATAATGATTTCTAATTCAGTAAAAATATACTTTGACGTAAAGCTTCAGTATGACTTTAATTATAAACCACACAAATTAGCAAGGCAAGAGTATTAATTTTAGTATATAATTTTAAGACATCCACAGGGACATTGGTAATTAATATACTTGTTTTTAATTTAGCACTGTTAAATTAATTATGAAATACATTGCGCCGTGCTGATACATTTGTAAGTATATTATATCAGTGTAAGTGTGTATTTTTTTTATTATATCAGAACGTATTTTGTTTTGCTTCCTTTCAGCAAATTGATTTTTTTTTAAAAATATTTTTTTGTTTTAGATTTTTCGATGTATTCGCGCCCCCTTTGTAGTGGTATTAAGCCACCAAGGAAGTGCACCTCACAGCTTGTTAAACACTGGTCTTGCTAAACAGCTTGTTAAACACTTTCATTATATATGACCCTCCATATTGGAGCTGATGTTCGTTAAAACTGTCCAGGCTCAGAGTCCTCACATGGAGTAGTGTCACATGGAGTAGTATCCATGGAGTAGGTCCATGGGTAGTGTCCATGAGTAGTGTCCATGGAGTAGTGTCACTGGAGTAGTGTCACATGGAGTAGTTCTGAAAAAGTGGGTGCCACTTTAAGTACATTTTACTCAACCTTGGTTCATAATTGCAAGGTTCATCGTCAACGGCCTTCGTATAGCTTCAAAAAGCAACGTTAAAGAACAATCAATCAATCAATGACAGAAATTACGGTTTCACCATATAAATTTAATTTTCACTGTTTACTTTTCATACGATATATTTCATAAATATCTGCAACACATTTCACATATTTTTTATCATCAATTTCAGCAAATATTATATTCCATGAAGAGCCTTTCAAAATCAACGCATACAAGGTAGATATGTTTATGTTTGCATAGAAAAGCTGTGAACTAAAATAAAGGAAATTAAAACACACACTTAACCATTGCAGGAAACATACTGTAAAAACCTTACTCAGTGCATAGTCCATCCGATACACACACACACACAACTCAGCTCATTTAATCTCATATTGGAGGTGAAGTTTCGAGAAATCCATTCAGACAACAGTTAAATTGTAACTGATATTTTGTTATGCTTAATTCCTCCAAGAAATATATTTTATTTCGGAAAAGGAAATATACTAATCATTTTAAAGGACTCTTTAATAGTTAAAGCTCTAAATATATCTCATTCGGTATTTATTCTGAAAGAGGAATTTGATATTTTTGTTCTGCTGTCGACATTTGAGCTAATAATGATTTTTTTCCTATGTAATTAGAATATATCTCGCCGATAACCCTTCATCAAAAACTATTTTAACTCTAAACTATATTTGTTAAGTTCTTTACAAACACTTTAAGCTTCATATGCATATATATAGTATAAATAAATCTCTTAACTTAATTCATCGAGTATCATTTCAACTAATACCCAACTAAAATATTTATTAATAAATATTTAAAATAACATTGAAGTAATTGATAAATAAATGCATATATAGTTTGGTTTAATAAAATTTGAAAAATTCTTAACTATACAATTTTAAATGAAATATATTTATTTTATTAAGTTCTACAATATTAAAATGTGTTCATTTTTTTCCAAATAGACTTAGCTTCCAAGATGAAGTATACACATGTCATGAAAAATATAAATAAAAGAAATGTATTAAACTCATTTCATAAGATTTTGTAAAATTCAGATTATGTGAAAAGGTTTGGAAATGGCATTCTATGTCATAGATAAAAGTTTTTAAAAAAACTATTTACTTATGCAGGTTTTAAATTACAAATCCTCATACTTGATTATAGTTCTTTCTTACATAAATTTACTATGAACGTTACGAAGAAAATTTCAATATTGTTTTAATAATGATCTACCTTTCGAACCATTGAACCATTCAAATGAACCATGAACCATTTCAAAAAGTATTGATCACACAAAAAATAGTTTCAGCTGGATGAAATTTGTTTAATTATTTATGGCTCATTGGAAATCAAATTACAATGCTAGGGGATTAATTAATCAACTTAGTTAATTTTCAAGAGTCTTTTTTTCCAAGTAAAATAAAAGTATTTTTTGTATAATTTCGAATCAATAAACAGTTCAAAAGAAGAAAAAAATCTCAGAACAAACCAATAAAAGGGCTTAAAATTAAACGTAAATTATTTATATTTTTCTGGGTTTTTTTTCTTTGGATCGGCAAATATATAAATTGTAACTTATAAATGGCCCTTTCCTTGATATTTTATAGTAAGTTTTTCTACAGAATTTTGTGGCTACTGACAGGAGGGAGGAAATACACGAAAGTTTGAAATGCAGAGGATTTATAAAACAGGAAATCTACATATTTAAAATTGTTTCTATGTTAAACCATATTTATAGTACTTTATATACATTTTTAAATGTTAGTTCTTCTTCCTATAGTTTACAAATGTAAAAATTAGAAGATTTGGTATTTCTATGCAAAAGAGGTATCTGAAAGAATTTTTTAACATTATATGTTTGATATATTCTTTTGACATCAGGGAAAACATTTTTAAAGCCTCATAACTCATAAATTTTAAGCCAATCGGAAGAAATTTCAAATCCAAGTTCATATTAGGATTTCATTTTTCATCATCACATCTTCAAATTTAAATGTGCTAAACAAAATGGCATCGATAAAACAACGGTTACTTTTTATGCTTAAATTAATGATGCTAAATTGTTAATTGACATATCTATACAAAAATAATTATAAATAGAAGAATTTATTCCCCTTTAGAGTTACTCAAATATTGTCAAGCTATGATGAAAATTTAAAACTTACTTAAAATGTTATTTTTTGATGATTGCAAAAATATTTCTTTACTATGGATTTATTTAAAGTTATCGAAATTATCAATTACTAATTTTTATGAAGTAATCAAACGGAAATGTTCAAAAATTACTTCCTAACATTAGAAGAAATCAAAAGTTTTTGAAGTTTTCCAGAAGTATTGATAGTAGACAAACGAATACCAATAATCATGTAAAATTCGACAAATTAAGGTATTTAAAATTGATATTTGTCTATGCAATTAAACATTAAGCATGTCGAAAATGTTACTTTTGGTTAAATTTTTTTTTTCCTTTTATCATTTTAGTAAGAAATGCTTTGCTTTATGAATTTTTCTTTGTTTTAATTGAAATTTTTCTATTTAAAAAATGAGGAGATTTAAAAAGTACTTCTACATTTTCTGAAACCAACCTTTTATAAAGTTTAAACACGTTTTTATGAAAGTTATATCTTTGTAAAATTTATAATATCTCAAACAGAATGTGGAAGACCCAAAAAACATACTTGCAAAAAAAACAATGCAAATTTTCTTAACAGTTTCCCCTAGCGAGAGAATAAAAAAATCTAAAATTTAATAATATTTACAGAAGTTATAGTTAAATTATCCTGTAAAAATGTTAGAAATTATTCTTAAAATTTACTAATTTTCAGCTTCCATCGGACGTAACTTTGATTTTACAAAAATAATTAAAGAGAAATATATTTAAGAAATGTGTTGCAGAATTTTTTTCCTCGAAAATATAAAATATTCCTTTAATTAAAATCTCCTAAAACTTTACGAAATGTAATTAATATGTCTTTAAAATTTAACATTTTACATAAAAGTTTACATATGGTGTGTGTGCGTGTTTATTCTAACCTCATTTTCATTACTGTACATAAAGTTGAAACCAAAAATGTGCAAACGCAAGGGATTTTTGGGTAATTTTAAAAGAAAAGAAATTTCGATTCTTTTAGGAAAACTTAAAAGTTATTTTCAGTAAATATTCATTATTTAATAATTAAATGAAAACTGTATGTTAAACTTGGAAAATATGATATGTGAATAAAATATTTATTTTATATTTTAACTAGCCGTAACCCACCTTCTTCGCAGGGTATTTCATGATGTTTTATAAATATTTACTGTTTGTATATAGATATATAAATTATTGATACCTAAGTCCTAGCATTAAGAATTCAATTGTATTGAAAAATATACTTATACCTGTAACTCTCGCCTCTTGATAAAAAAAAAGGACAGAACTTCTAATTTGCATTTTCTAATAATCTCTAAAATTGAAGTATACAATGTTTGCACTTTCGTAACCCTATAACCAAGTGGATTTCCACAAAACCAATTTTCGGTGGGTCTCTACTCCGTAAAACAAACATGCAAGCCAAATTTCAAGTCTAAGTGTAATAGAGAAAAAATAAATTTTTATTATCATTTCCCCTCCCCCGTAGTCCCTTTAAGAGTCGTTCTCCAAAATAATCATTCTTAGAGGATTTTAATTCAATAAAAGAAAAATGCAAAACAAATTCCATTATTATAGTTCTTGTAGCTCGAAAAAAGAACTTTTTTTGTTAATACGCCTTAGTAGCCCCTTGCTCCCCTCCCCCAGGAGTTGATTTAAGTAAAATACATTCTTAGTGGATATTTATTCAACAAAAGAAACATGTATCGTAAAAATAAAAAATAAAAAGTTTCTTGTATTGAAAATTAATACTCCGAACTATTAATACTGCCAAAACTCATTTATTTCAAAAATTAACATGCCAATTAGAGTCCAAGACTCACCTAGTTATAAACAATTTTTTCATGGAATACTGTTAATTAAACAAAACAGAACGAGCACTTCCTTGTTGCCACAGCGTACAAAATAATATACTTTTGCAATATCGTTCAGTTCACGGTGACAAAAAATTAAACAATGATAAATAAATTCACGTGAACAAAATAATAAATATAAATAATTGTTTTGCTTTTAATATAATAAACTGAAATTTATAAAGTGGATCTCACATCCTCCCACCTTGAGATGTGGAAGTCCCACAGCTCAACAACTATATTAGAGATCCAGCCTTTTGGGAATTTTAACAGTCCGTCCTAGTCTTGTCTTGTTTTGAACAACTGCGTAGTCGATGGAGTTGTCGTCAGAACACTTAGGAATAGCATTCTTCATAGAGGCTATTTTTGTAGATAATGCATTTTTGTCAGGTGGAAAAGACGAATCATTAGAAGAGATCTCTGAAGGAAAGACACGCTGAATTGGATGCAGAATTTCTCCGCGAGATGTTCTAAGTTTAATGAGTCGACACACACCGTCTTTCCCTGGCAGAATTTCTGTCACTTTTCCCAGTGGCCAGTCGATTCGATTGGCGTTGTCACTTTTTATGAGAACAATGTCCCCGGGAGTTATCATCGAAGTTCTAGTCGTTTCCGGCCTCATTATTAAAGAGTCAAGATATTCGGACCTGAACCTCTTTCGAATATCCTTCTGCAAAGCTAACCTGTATTTGACACGATGGTTGAGACTTTTATGATCTGCTGCATCACAGTCTGGAACACCAGAGTTTTTGATATCCTGAAGAAATATCGCAGGGGTAAGTGGAACAAATTCTGAGTCACATTCGTCGATGTAAGTCAAAGGGCGTGAGTTGATTACAGATTCGCAATTACAAATAACTGTTGTCAACTCCTCAAATGCCAAACTTTCTCTTCCAAGTATTCTTCTCAAAAGACTTTTAAGAATACCAATTAGTCTCTCCACCATCCACCCCACCATGGTGAAGAAGGGGAGTTAAATTTCCACTTAATTGGACGAAGAGCATTGTCGCTACAAATGCGGCCCCAATCTAAACTTCTAAGCAAATTGGAAGCTCCGACAAAATTAGTGCCATTATCACAGTACATGGTTTCACATCGGCCTCTCCGAGCTATAAATCGCCGTAGAGCTAGCAAAAAGCTTTCGGTCGATAGCGATGAAACAAGCTCTAAGTGGACAGCTCTATATACGGCGCATGTAAAAATGCATACCCAAGCCTTCTTTCCATCTTTTAAAAATAAAGGTCCCGCCAGGTCAATTCCACAAATCTCGAACACGTTTGCTTGTCGTATTCGATCTTCAGGCAAAGGAGCAGATACAACATGACAACATTTAGAAGAAAATCTTTGCAAACGACACATTTTGAGATAACAGAACGCACTGTTTTTCTTCCTCTCAAAATCCAAAAATGTTCTCTCAAAATATTAAGCAAAATTTGATTCCAGCATGATTATTTTTGATATGGTGAGAAAATATTAGTCTTTCGACAACTTTATGATTGGACGGGAGAACAGCTGGTTCCCTAAAATCTTCTGTATCCTGACGGAAAATTATTTTTGTCTTGAGCCGTATTATTCCATCGGCATCCTTATACGCACTCAAAGTTTTTAGTTTTGCATCATGCTCATTCACAAAGATTCCGACTGGACCAATTTTATCACTTGTTTCTCTGCTGCCCTGTATTCTTCAGCATCCAAACTTCCCTTTTTCCTTAGCTGAACATCGCATCTGCAGCTCTTTACAAATCTCAAAATCCATCCCACTAACTTCACAATGCTTTCATATTTTGAAAAGCGCTGATAAAACCAGCCTGCAGATGAATCTTGATTTACAGACACCAAAGCTAATATTGAGCTTTTCCTTTTCTCTTTTAGTATCTCATCTTCATCAAACTCATATTCATTGCATGGTCCTTCGTCTTCAAATAAAGTAAGCCATTTTGGCCCCTCCCACCATCTAGTTTTCACTAAAATACTTGCTTTGCATCCTCGGGAGGGTAAATCAGCTGGATTTTCAAAGCCAGAAATATGACGCCAAGAAAAAACTTGGCTAATATTCCGTATTTCTTGGACTCTGTTATTCACGAAAATAGACCAATTTTCATCTTTAATGATCCAGGTAAGAACGGTAGTGGAATCACTCCAATAAAAACATCTAATATCCGTCCATCCAAGAGCATCCAACACAGATTTCGTTAATCTTGCTTCCACCAATGCAACAAGAAGCTCTAATCTTGGAATTGTAGCAACTTTCAGAGGAGATATTCGTGATCTCGAGGCTAAAAAATGCACCTTTCCACATTCTCCCTCTTGTACAAGATACGTAACTGCGGCATATGCATCTCTACTTGCGTCACAAAAGGTATGAATGGAGAAGTTCTTCATATTTTCTGGATTAACGTTGATCCAGCGAGGAACGGTAACATTTTCCAATACTTTTAGTTCCCTAAACCATTGTAAAAATTCTTGTCGAAGGGATCCAGTGATTTCTTCATCCCATTCCAACGATAATTTCCAGGTTTTTTGTAGCATAATTTTATGACAAAGCATTACAGGAGATACAAATCCAAATGGATCAAACACTTTGTGAGTAACCGATAATATTGTGCGTTTAGTAATGTTGTCGACATTTACTTCTTTCAACCAGCTGATATTTAGCGAAAAACAGTCTTCAATTTTATTCCATTGAAGGCCTAACAGATCTGTTTTGAAGGATCCATCCTCTGTTAGTGAAGATTCCCAATCCCGCAGAATGAAACCACATTTTTTAATAACTCATTAGAGACACTTATCCCTCGCTGCAAATCTAATTCACGGTGGACGCTGGTTACAAGATTGTCCACATAAAAACTCTTCAAAAGACAACTAGTTACAAAAGGATCAACATCAGTATTTTGCTCAAGATGATACTTCAATACATCTCCTAGTAGAAAAGGACTGCTGCGAACGCCAAAAACTACTCTGGTATGCTGAAAATCCTGTAGTCTTTGCAAGCCTTATTTGTCCACCATAGAAATCTCAAGAAGTCTCTGTCTTCTCTACAGAGGCTAATTTGCAAAAAGGCTTTCTTTATGTCTGCGATTACACTAATCTTCTTTTCTCGAAACGCAGCAAAATATCAGGAATGAGCTCAATCAAGTTTGGACCACTATGTAAGGAGTCATTTAGTGACGGATGTCCTTTGAGTCGAGCAGATGCATCAAAAACCGGGCGAATAGGAGTTGTCTTACTAACTTTGATAACAGGTCTGTGAGGTAGATAATTAGCAGGCAAATCTTTCTCTTCAATTGGTACTTCTTCGATAATTCCTTCACGCAGCCATTCGGAAAATATGCCCTCATAACTATCGTACAAATTTTCATGAAATAACTTCTTGGTTGTGGTGTCTAACCTTCTTTTAGCTTGCTCAAAATTATCAGGTAAAGGCACACAGTTATCTAACCAAGGCAAATGAACTTCATAGCGATTATCTTCATTGTACCTAACAGTTTGAAGAAAATTTTCAGTAGTCAAATCCTCTTGCTCTTTTTTTAGACAGCTTTTCAATAGGATCCTTGATTCCAATAGAATCCAGTTTCCAGAAGTCCGAAATGTCAAACTCTTTAGCGAAAAGTGATGTCACTAACATGGCATTGCTTGTAGTAACTTTACTATCAGGAACTTTCCCTAACAGAGTCCATCCAAGCAAAGTTTCAATGGCTACTAATCCGCATGGTAAGACCCTACGCTGACCGATTAAAATCTTTCCAAAAAGATCAGCTCCTATAAGCACTTGTACAGGTTGTGGCTTTTCTCTCACATCACTTAATGTTATATCCCTTTCTTGAAGCTCTTTTAACCAAGGCCCGAGTTCACAGGTGATACATCATTACAAATAGCTACCTGATCCAAAGCTTCAAAGTTGCATGCAAAATTGTTCTTAATATTTTTCAACCTAATTCTGTAACATGTATGTACAATTCTTTAGATTTAATCCACCAAACAGGGAATGTACCAGAGTTTCTTTCTTTACAGGAACGTATCCCATTTCTTCGCAAGACTCTTTACAATATAAGACTTTTGCGAGCCGGTGTCCAGAACAATTCGCATGATTTTTTCTTTTTTATCTGATATGAGCTTGCACTTTAGAGTCTGTAAAAATACTTTAGGACCCACACTCAGGTTGGACATGTTGACCTCGTTGAAAACTTCAGCTTCTTCCGTCTTCTTGAAATCATTTTTTCTTGACTCGTTTGCTTCGCACATCAAGGAACATGTTTCTTCCCGCAAATTACACATCTCAAAAATGAACGACATTTTCGGACGGGGTGACCGGGAGCCAGACAGGCAAAACAACATTTTTTTTCCTTCAAAATCCTTCGTTTTTCATCTAAACTCATTTTTTGTGCAGAAAAACAGTCTGCACTGGGATGAGTTTTCTCGCAAAACGCACATGACTTTTTGGTTTTATGAGTATGTGGATTGGTAAAAAGACCGGAGGCGGTGGGTGTTTTATTTTGTTTTACTCTTGGTTCAAATTTCTTATTTCTAAACCCAATATTGTCTTTATTTTTGTTTAAACCAAAACCTTGCATCGCCAAACAAATCCTTTCTTCTGATTCTACTTCAGATTTTAAGAATTTTAGTAAGCTACTAAGCCTTTCTTGTGGTTCGCCACTATGATGGAAATCAGGACCTCTTTGTCTTTGCCATGCTCTTAGTATATCTTCCGGTAAGCATGACTCAACCAAAGGATGAAGTAGAGCAGCGCTTTTATCCGTTGTTACGCCAAGTGTCTCTAATGCCCTAATCTGAGACTCCAAATGGTCATACAGCGTACATAAATTAACAGTCGAACTTTGCGAAGCGTTTTGTAAAACCAATTTTAAAAGCTCGCGGTCATAGAATTCTATAAGTAAATCAGTTCGACCAAAACGCGATTTTAAAGATTCAACAGCTTTGGCGTAGTTGGCGCCGGTGGGTGGAAAACTTTCCACTACCTCCCGAGCGCGTGAGCCGCTAACGGTTGCTTGCACTAAATACTGAAATTTATTTTCTGGTGCTATATCAACATCATTATGAACATTTTCGAACTGGCTCCAAAAAAGTACCAATCCTTTAAATCTCCCGAAAAATGGCGTAATTCTAACTTAGGTAAGTGAAATTTCTTTTTTACACTACCTGACTCTGGCGTTTGATCATCTAGAGTATGTAAAACTGTCCGGGAGTTTAATCTCGCCAAATCCAACTCATGTTGTCTTTGTCGTTCTCTTTCTTCTTCTTGGCGCTTTCTCTCTTCTTCTTGGCTCTTTCTCTCTTCTTCCTGGCGCTTTATCTGCCTTTCAGAAACAGTTGTAGCTAGTACGGTTGAAACAAAGTCCGGATCATTTTTAATATTCTTTACTGTTTAAAATTACATCTTTCAGTGTAGATATGGTAACCTTCAACGGTAAGTCCTCATTGATCTCTTGACACAAATAAATTAGGTCTTCTTTCTTGAAGCCTTTAACAGATGTAAACATATTGACACTTAATAATCCTGTCGCGGACGCCAGATATCGTAAAAATAAAAAATCAAAAGTTTCTTGTATTGAAAATTAATACTCCGAACTATTAATGCTGCCAAATCTCATTTATTTCACAAATTAACATGCAAACTAGAGTCCAAGACTCACCTAGTTATAAACAATTTTTTCATGGAATACTGTTAAATTAAACAAAACAGAACGAGCACTTCCTTGTTGCCACAGCGTACAAAATAATATACTTTTGTAATATCGTTCAGTTCACGGTGACAAAAAATTAAACAATGATAATAAATTCAGCGTGAAC